>JAIFKG010001765.1:0-18861 GCA_020351975.1 Phyllosticta ampelicida
CGTTCGAGGTACCGAGTAGGCAAAGTCGTTTTGGGGCCGGCCGGCGTTGCGGACTAGATTTGAGAGCTCCAGACTGGTGATTGACACTTCGTTCTGCCGGCGAACAGCCCTCGACATGAAAGAAGATTTAAAATTTGTTTCTTCTTCCTTTGATTTTATTTTTCACATCGCCAGCCGCGCCGCGGCTCTCTTGGTCCGTCTAGCTAGTCCAATCCAGTCTGATCAATCCATCAACTCGCTGTTTCCTGCCTGCCTGCCTGCCTGCCTGCCTGCCTGCCTGCCTGCCTGCCTGCCTGTCCAAATACCATCCCAACCTATCCTATCCTATCCCGTTCAAATCAAGCATCTGGCGTTTGTCGCTACTCAAGGCAGGCAGGTCGGTAGGTAGGGCGGCAGCACCCACAACAAGGCCCAAGCCACGTACAGCAGGCTTGCTTGTCGTCGGGGACACACGAAGGGAACGGGACAGGACGGGAGGGTCGGGGACGGGATGGCATGGCATGCGACGGGGAACAGCACAGAGGAGAAGATACAACGCCATTGCTGACCCATAGGTCAATGCGTGTACGGCTAGAGTCCTCGCGCTAGCCGGCCTCTGTTTGCACGTGTATGTACGGGTTCCATCGTCACACGGCTCGAAAACCACAAACGACAAAAGAACGGAAAAAAAAAAAAAAAGAACAAACAGAAGAAGAAGAAGAAGAAGAAGAAGAAGAAGAAGAAGAAGAAGAAGAAGAAGAAGAAATGTGAACGATAGAAAGATCTCTCAACCTTCGTAGGAGAGGGGGTTAGCAAGAGAGAGGAAATTTCTTCTTTTTTTTTTTTTCATTGCACGACGCAGGGGGGCGGGGGTTTTCTCTTTTTCACCACGCCCTGCTGCACGCACTCTGCACGCCGCAGGGCGCCGACTACATCTGGATCATGCGGCTGTAGGTGGAGGAGCAGCAAGCGCTTCCATGCCCGTCTCCCGTCTCTTAGAGTCCAGCTCAAGGCCACTCGGGTCCACTCAAGTCCAGTCCAAGTCCAGTGAAGCTCTGGTCAAGTCATTTCGAGCTGGCCCACCCATTCCACCACGCTACGTATGCAGTCGACGACGTCGCACCGCCGCCGTGGACACACGCCTAACTCAACTCTGGCAGGCTGTGCGGTCAAATTCAATATACACGATCGAGACGGGATGAGACCAGCATCACATCGGCAAGGTAGTGAGAGAACAAAAGAGGGGAAAAAAAAAAAAAGAAGAAGAGAAAGAAGAAGAAGAGACCAAGTGGCCGAGACCCGCGCGAGGCCGACGACGCGTGCGTGCTAGACGTACTTGTCCCCACTTACTTGGCTTCGTCCCCGACGAGGCCATCACGACGCCGCCGTGCCCTTCATGAACCAGTCGGCACTCGCGTCGACCATGAAGTGCGTGATGTTGAAGCCGTCCGCCACGCCCATGCCCAGATTCAATGCGCCATCGCCTGCAACCGGCGCGCCAGCACCGTCGGCTCCGCCTCCGCCTCCGCCTCCGCCTCCGCCCCCGCCGTCGCCGTGGCTCATGTCCGCTCTGGTGGTGCTGCTGCCCGTGCCAGAAGGGTGATCCATGACGCCGGTCCCCTGGCCCGACGGTCCACTGCTGCCGCCGCCGCCGCCGCCCCCGACGCCGTTGACGGGCAGACGCGGCATGTTAAAAAAGTCAAAGACGTCGAGGTATTCGAGCTCGTTGGGGGCAGGCGAGCGCGCGGCCGCGGCGGGGTTGGGCATCAAGGGGACGAAGCGGGCGGATTGGGCGTGGTGGTGACGCAGGTGAGCCGAGTGGTTGTGTTGGTGATGGTGGTGGTGGTGTTGGTGTGGAGAAGCGCCATTGGGCCCGGCGCTCAGCGCCTGGCTCGGCGATTGGGATGGCAGATGCTGCAGCCGCGGTTGGCGGGAGATCAAAAAGTCGAGATCAAACGCGCAGCGCCGCATGTCTGAAAGAATCTTGACGCTCGACGGAGTGGTGCGTTGGTCAGGGCTGGCACACGCATTGCCGCTGGGAGCAGAAGGACGGCTCGTCGCGGCCGACGCGCTCTGGCTGGCGCGATACTCGTCGAGCACGCGCTGTAGCAGCGTCGCGTAGCGTTCGGCCACGCGCCAGTAGTGGCCCATTTCGCGGAGCGTGTCGACGAGCGGCGTGATGGCTGGGTCGACGTGATGCTCAATGGTTGAGCCGTGAACGAGGAGCACGCGAGCGGCAACCCAAAGAGAAAAGGCAAAATGCGTGCCAAGAGTTGATAAAAGACCGTGGGACCTCACATGGTCGTTGAGAGCCGAAATCGATTCAACGGCCGTGAGACAGCGCTGAATGGCTGTATAGGACGGGGTAAAGATGGGAGAGCGAGTGGTGGGATATGCGGCGGACGAATGGAGACGAATGACGGTTCTAGATGGACTCAATATCGGACGGCAGTCCACCCGAGATTGACAAGACTTACGTGTGATAGGCAGCGTGCAACATCACCCAACTTCCATCAGGAGACTCACCCTTTGAATTGCCGTAGATTCTCGACATGTTGCCAAACTCATTCGGCAGGCCGAACTTCCACGAAGCCAGTGCATTGTCCAGCTCTCTAAACTCACGCTGCCAAGTCTCGACATCAGTCAAAGAGCCAATATCCACGGGCTTCTTGAGGAACTGGTGAATCTGGGACAAGATGCCAACGAGCTCCACGTAGTATGAAAAAGACCCCAGATTCTCAGGCTTGTTCAGCGAATAGTCCGTCCGCTTGACCGTGTGGAACCAGCGGGTTTCCACCACTTGGTTCCGGATGAAATACTCGTCTCGACACGGGAGTCTGCGATCGATCTCCTTTTCGTCGAGCGCAAACTCAAACGCGGTAGCAACGGTGGCATACCTGTCGAGAAGGTAGACCATCCAAAAGAGCCTCCGCCTGTTTTCGTCATCGATAAAATCACCAGGTTCCGGCAGCACCATGGCCCTCAGCGTGTATATGGACGGCACACTGGGCGACACGATGCTCGACGTGCTTTCCACGGCGAGTCCAAGCTGCACTACGGAGCGAGTGATGAGTGCCAGCAGATTCCAGCCCGGGGGGCCGTTGGAGAAGCCGACCAGATCCAAAGCCAAGATCACCAGCGCCTGGAGCGCCTTAACGGAGCTGTTCTCCAACCCATAGAGCAGGACCTTTTGCTTGGAAACCGAGTGGTAGCGTTCGCGGTTCTCGGCCGTCAAGCGCGGGTCAGTGGAGAAGCGGAGCGTCGTTGCGACAATGGCATGCAAGAGGATGCGGTCCGCTTCGTCCAGGGACACGGAGCCAAAAAGTCTGTCCAACGTCGATCGGCGATGCAGAATGGGACACCAAGTGTTGATGTGCTTAAAGTAGAGATCTGCGAGAGCATACAGCAGGTCATACGGGGGGAAGTCGGGCTCTTGGGAGCCAATGCCAGGCTGGAGCTGCGAGTGATCGGCAATGTTGAGGGTGGGCGACTCCAAAGGGGGATTATTGTTGCTGCTGTTGTTGTAGGACGGGATGGAATGGTTGCGGAACGCGGGCTGCAGGAACAGGGCTGTCTCAGGCTTGGGAACGTGTGGAGGTTGCGCGACGGGATCAACCAACTTGGCAATGGTCGACTGCTGGTGCTGGATCATGTCCTCGAGGCGATCCAGCCTGGCCTCGAGCTCTCTACCGTAGCCGGCGCGTAGTCCAGGCTTCTTGCGCTCCTTGTACTCGCAAGGCTGCGAATTGCGGGCGCACCAGCCGCAGCTGGGCTGGCCTCTGTCGCATTTGACCTTGCGCTGCTTGCATATCTCGCACGATACGGACATAGGCCGCTTGCGCTTGCGCGACTTGCCGTCGTCGCGGTCGCAGTCCTGGTCGTGGTCGTGGTCGTGGTCGTGGTCGTGATCGCTCTCATCGTCGGGCTCGGTGTTGTCGTCGGGGATGCTGTCATTGGAGGGATCCGGCGGCAGACGCGCCGACTCGGACGTCGACATGGCAAGCGTCACCATGGCGGAACGGGAACAGGAACGGTGGTTGGCATCGTCAAGACGTGGTTCGGTGTGGTGTTGTCCGTTCGTCGAGAGATAGCCCGACGGGGGTCAAATGCGGGGGAGGGTCCCTAGCACAGCTCGGTCTACAACACCACAGGCCCGAGATGTCGAATCTTCTGTACATGCAAATAAATTCAACATGCGATTCCGTCCGTTTTCTCTCCACCTGCACAATGCCCTTCCCCACCATCAGAAAAATTCGCACCTTTGTCGTCCAAGGCGTGGGCTCCGGCGGCGACTATCACAATGTCAAGGGCGGCCATTGGCTCATCGACACCAAAATCTCGACGCCCATGTCGGGCTACGACGCCTACCGCAAGTCGCGGACATCGTGGGGCATCAACGTGCTGGGCTCCTTTTGCGTCGAGCTCGAGGCGACCGACGGCACCACGGGCTTTGCGACGGGCTTCGGGGGGCCTCCGGCGTGCTGGCTGGTCGCCCAACATTTTGAGAGATTTCTCCTGGGAGCGGGTGCGCAAACGATTTATCCATTGCCCTGACTAGGTCATGACACTCTCGCTCTAGACCCCCGTGACACCAACCATCTCTTTGAGCAAATGTACCGCGCGAGCATGTTCTACGGCCGCAAAGGGCTGCCCGTCGCCGTCATATCCGTCATTGACCTAGCCATTTGGGACCTGCTGGGAAAAATCCGCAACGAACCCGTCTACAAGCTCATCGGCGGGGCGACGCGCGAGCGGCTCAACTTTTACTGCACAGGCCCGGAGCCCGCGTCGGCAAAGTCCATGGGCTTCTGGGGCGGCAAGGTTGCGCTGCCGTACGGCCCGGGCGAGGGATTGGAAGGGATGCGTAAAAACATTGAATACCTCCGCCAGAAGCGCGCCGAGGTGGGCCCCGACTTTCCTCTCATGGTCGACTGCTACATGAGCCTCAACGTGCCCTACACGATTGAGCTGGTTGAAAAGACAAAGGACCTCGACATCAACTGGTGGGAGGAGTGCCTGTCGCCCGACGACTTTGACGGGCACGCCCTCCTAAAACGCGCCCACCCTACCATCAAGTTCACCACCGGCGAGCACGAGTACTCGCGGTACGGCTTCCGCAAGCTGATCGAGGGCCGCAACCTCGACATCCTACAGCCCGACGTCATGTGGGTGGGCGGGCTGACGGAGCTGCTCAAGGTCAGCGCCATGGCCGCCGCCTACGACATTCCCGTCGTGCCACACGCCAGCGGGCCCTACAGCTACCACTTTGTCGTCTCGCAGGCAAACTCGCCCTTTCAAGAGTACCTAGCCAACTCGTCCGACGGCAAGAGCGTGCTGCCCGTGTTTGGCGACCTGTTTGTCAACGAGCCCATTCCTGTGAATGGATACCTCGACGTGTCGGCGCTGGACAGGCCCGGCTTTGGTCTGGAAATCAACCCGAGGGCGCCCTTGATTGATGCAGCAGACATCTTGAACCCGGCGCCAAAAAAGGCTCTTACGGTGCCGCAAGAAGATGAAAATGTAGAAGCAAGTAAATCCTAGAATCCTAGAGGAATGTACAAATGTCTTCACGATTTTAGAAATATGCAATGGGATCTTTGGCGTTGGTAGTCTACAGATCGTCAGTCATTGAGCGCATTGAACCAAGTAATTTCAAGCCTGGTTGATGGCGACCGGTATCTTCTCTTCTTGGACACTTTGGAAGAAACCGGACGGGAAGCAAGCAGCCAGAACGACGCAAAGGAACAAGATCGCCAGGGGTATATACGAGGAAGCAGAGGACAAGCAGCACGAAAGGCAAGGCAGCGGAGGTGGAAGAGAAATCAGATGCTCGAATCATGACTTTTACGTCTCCTTTTCGTGAAGAAGAAAGAGAGTTGGTGCGCCCACAATACACTCTCCAGCCCCATCACTTTCAACCCTCCGTCAGAACACCACAAACCTGACTCCCAACACGATGCCCTCTTCCCTAAACTCGCCACCCCTCTCGGTACGAATCTGCCTGACGACGCCACCACCGGCACCCCTCTCCATTCCCCGCGTCCACTGCGTGCCCTGCCAGGCGGGCCGCACGGCGCTGTACGACACGGCGGCATCGCGGCTCGCTGGCGGCGCGGCGAACGCGCGGAACGACGCCTCATGATCGGCTTGGCGCTCCGCCGACAGCTTGAGCGTGGAGTCGCCGCGGGCCCGTCCGCGGTTGCGGGAGCGCGAGGAGGTGTGTGGGGGCGTTGCTACTGTGGACGCCGGGGTTGTGGGGGCCGTGGCGAACGGGCTGGCGAGAGCCGGGGTTGTATAGGTGTTTGGGAAGAGCGTGTACGGGGTGCTGCTGGCAGGGCCCGTCGTGATTCTACGAGATACACCACGAGGGCGAGCGATGCGTCGGGGTGTGGAATTGCGAGTCGTGCGAGAGGGCGTCGTCAAGGGCGGTGGCATGGACGTCAGCAATCGAGTCGGGACATCCGCCGTGCGGACGTGCATGCCGCCAAGCTTGAAGATGACGCGCGTAGAGGCCTTCTTTTCCTTTGGGGTTTCCAGAGACATGTCCCCGAAATATTTGAGCGGCGACAACGGCGGCGGCATCAGAGCGTCTGGGTGAACGAATCGCTTGTTGGGAGCTTCGAGGGCGGAGAGGTCGGTGTGGCTTCCGGCGGTGGTGAAGATGCCGCGGCTGCTGATGCCAATACCCGTGGACTCGGTGCTTGATCTACGGCGGCGCTTTCGAGGGCTGCCGGAGTTGATGGTGGTGTAGCGGTTTCCTGAGCGTGTGACACGCGGCGGAGGAGTAACAGGAGATGGTGAGTCCAGAGACATTTTAGAAGTGTCGCGAATGAGTGACCAAGGCGTAGCCGGGGGAAGTTTGAGGTATGGAACTTCCAAGTCAGATGGCACCGTGACTTCTTTAAGTCGGCTTCGAGTAAAGAGAGATGACCGCGGAGGGCTCATGGGTGGCGGTAAGCCTTGCAGTGGAGTCGTTGGCTCTGGCTTGAGTGTTTCTTTTGGTCCGCGATCCAATACGTCCTTCAACATGGCGCTCGCAGTGGACCAGCGGCTGGCCTGTTCGGCAGATGTCTGGACTCCGAGGCCTGCCTTTTCCATGGCACCAGTCAGGTATTTGGGCAGTTGCTCGGAGCTGGTGACGATGTTTTTCTCTTTTCGAATCTCAATGTCAGATACTGATAAGTCAGCATGAGCCATATTACATGGACGACCACTCACTTGATTTATGCACCTCGGCAATGTCTTCCGAACGGCGAACGGGCACCGGCGGCAGACCTTGAGAGGGTTTGGGACGCGGCCTGAGGCGAGTCGGCTTGACCAGATACGCAGAATTGGCAGCATCCTTTCCACCATACCCGTACGACAGTACAACATCAATGACGCTGTACCTATGCGTGTCGCGCTCGTCCCACTGTTCCATCTCGGGCGGCATCGGTAGCTTCGCAAGAGCATCAAAGTACTCAACGACGGGTGTGTGTCCTCCCACGTGGGTAGTTCTGAGACTAACTTCCTCGGAAACTACCTGAGCCAGCTCATTCCAGCGGTCTTGGGGCGTTTCCTTCCGCGGCGTGGCATGTCGTTGCGAGCCATCTGCGTTCTTGTCGCGAGGTAGCACGACCCAGGGTCGCTCCAACATGTAGTGGGTTCGCAAGCCGCCGAAGACGAAAGTGCTCCTTTTGTCTTTGATAGTACGCGATGGGACGGTCGTCGCATTGGTGAATTTACCGTTGAAGAGAATGTCAATCTTCATGTCATTTGCCGGCAAGTTTGTCTTTAGAAACGTCTGCTCCGAAATGTCCAGCCGGATGGCTAGGGCATGAGGCGTTGAAATGGCTTCGGCTGGTGAGTGGCCAAGAACTCGAGTATAGATTGCATCGCGGACGGGATTGGGGTGATAGTCACGGTGCAGGGTAGGCTTCGAGTGTCAGTGAAGTTTTACGTACAAGACAGTGCCAACCTACATTCTGGCGAAGCTCTTTTCCTGCGCGCACCATCATGAAGGGCATGTACGCGCCATCTTGTCCCAGGAAATGGAGCGTGTTGAGGTCGTCGCTGCCTAGAGGAATGAAGCTCTCCTTCAGTTCGCGACTATTTCTCAAGTCGTTTTCGCAGCGCTCCAACGCCTTTCTTGCACTTTCGCTATGGCCTCGAACGGTTTCCGGCTCCTTTGTGGTGGTGCTGTCAAGATCTGCAACGAGCAAGCTCACTTTCGTTCGTGTGCCGTGGTGAGTCGGCATTGCGGCGGATTCAGGGAGGACTTTGGTTGGTGGTGATTGGGAAAGGTGGTGTTGGAGTCGCGAACACATCAAAACAAGTGTCGACGCAGCGACAGATCGCGACACTCGAGAACCGGCAAGTAGACTCTGCTGAACCACCCAATGCCCTCTACTCTTTTGACCTGAACTCCGCCCATGTCGTCCGCCGTTGTCCACCGTTGTCCACCGTAACAGCCTTGTCAATTCTCCGTCCTAATGTTGATACCAATCGGCGGCCCAGCATTCGTCAACGCATCTCCCAGCTCGACGACCGTCCTGTCATAGACCTTTGCGACCTGCAAATCCCAGGCGCCCTCTAGCTCGACGGGCCCAAACTCTTCGTCCGCATCCAAATCGACACCGCTCTCCTCTGCCGTCGTGCCATCGCGCTCAACCATGGACTCATCCTCATACTCATCCTCCTCACCCCCAGGCTCATACCTCGCCATGACCCCCACGACCGTGTGGCGCGTGTTCTGCACCATGCTCCAAATGCGCACCTTTTCGGTAGCATTGACGCGGCGCGCGGCACCCTCAAAGCCGGGCAGCTCCTTGCCTGTCTCGACATCACAGCCCTGTAGCAGGCTCGCAAAGGCATGGTCGAGCTTGGCCAGGACACGAAAAAGCGGCCGCGGAGCCGGCGGGAAGCCCGTCACAAACGTGTTGAGCACGTCGGCGATGGTCAGGAGGTAGGCGATTTGCAGGCTTGCTGGAGACAACGTCAGTACTCCTCTCGAGAGTCAATAGAAAAATCGGAAGAGGTAAGGGAAGGCCCTACGCGTCCCCGATACCCACACCACCTCGACCAAGCCCACCAAGTCTCGACTCGCCTCCCCGAAACCGCAGTACCCTTTGACGTCGCCTTGGACTGCCGTCTCGCTGCCGCGCTTCGCGAAGCGCCGTTGCGTCTGGCGCAGGCGCTCGTCGACATAGCGGATGAAGGCCGATTCCTTGGAGCCGCCAGTTTTGAGCGGCTTGGAGCGCGGGCGCGGCAGGGAGGAGCCACCGGCTGTGGAAGGGGACGAGGCAGCGGAGGAGGCGGGAGGAGTGAGGGGGAAGAAGCCGCCGCTTGATGATAATGCTGCTGCTGGTGGAGGGGATGTCATGGTGAAGAGGTTTGTTTCTTTTTGCTCCTTGTCCCTGTGTGAAAGAGGAAGGAGTGGTTAGAGTGTGGTCGATACCGCAGTCAAGACATTTGATTCTGATTCTGTCCAGCACAGGCCTCTGCCTTGCTTTGTTGAGCTTGCATTTCACGAAGCAGCAGATCTTGATGTCAAACGGCTGGGATGACGTCTGCGAGCGAAACGCGACCGAGGGACGGCGCCTTATCGATAAAATGCTGAAGGGACCAGGCGTGCGGGCGGAGAGCTGCCGGGGGTCGTGGGTATATATGTAAGGACCTCCAACAATCCACGAAACACCTCGTCTCCAATCAAAGCCTACGCGTCCAAGCGGTCCAATTAATCAATCGGGCGAGACCCATCACAGCACCGCGGACAACCCTCACCTATAAGGCAGTGCTGAGAGTGAGATACAGATCATCGCTCTCCACAGCCATCGCCGCGGCTCTTGCTGCAGTAGCGTCATCCCCTGGACTCACCGAGTGGTCGTCGTGTCAGCCGCCGGGCAGCGGGCCGTTTGGAACGTGGCGTTTGCCGGGGGTGCCGCGAGGGATCAGCGTACTATTGCTGCTCGCTCGGACGTCATTTGCCATTGACGAGTCACCGCGAGGCTTCTACCCATATGCTCTCCTCGACTCCTATCCACGCGATACGAAAGCAAAGACTTTGAGGGTGCAGCGGAAAGCGATGGTTGATTCAAGATGGGACATGCGGTGCAAGTAGCAGGAGGGCCGTGGGAGACTACCTACGCCAAGGAGTGCGTGAGTGATGCTGGGAATTGGAGGAATGTGGAAGAGACGTGCAGCACCCCACGGCGCATGCGGATGGCGATGGATACATGCCCATCCATCTACGTGCGTGGAAATCTTTTACCACGCAAGTGATGACTCGCGGCAATCACTTCTCTGCCAGCTCCGTCGGCCGACACAATCTTGCTCTGCATTCGTACTCTGATCTTAAAAGCATTCTCCATGATGGCGACAAAGAAAAGCATGTGAGACAGGGCGCTCGGAGAGGCCGATGACAGAGCCGCCGTGGCTACTCCCTCTCCCACATTGGGCGCCTTCGGACGAGGTTGTGGCCAACGGCAGGAACCAGCACCTCAAGCGACCACCGAACTACTGGCACCCGGCACCACGTCACGGAGCGAGTCGAGGGCTGGTAGCCAACTCAGCCTTGGAGGAGTACGGAACGCGCCGATGGTCATGGATGGCCAGGGCTGCAAGCGTACCACTGGTTGGTCAATTGGTCAGACAATGTCTTGCACGCTTGGAGAGATGGAAATGGTTGGTCGTTGCTTCATTATGCGTACAGGCGTGAGAGTAACACAAGCGTTGTAACGTGGAACTTTTGCAGTGATTTCAATTTTGCCAGTCGGAATAAAGCCCTCACATGTATCCGCCGCCAAAAGATGCAGTACGCTCTCATCATAGTGTTGGCAAGCCAGCCACGCCTGATAATTTTGGCCACCCCTACCCTGACAAAAGCATCGTCCTGATGTTTTCGCTCAGGGGGCCAAACTCGGGCGGTATCGTGCCATAGTCATCTGGCAACAGCGATGCATACGTGTGGCCGTGTTCAACGCCGGCAGCATCGTGGTACGGCAGTGTCACAAATCCGGAAGACGCAGGGCGCCCCCCAGAAGAAGCCTTCAGTCGAGTCAGAGGCATGATTGGCAGCAATTGCAGCGTGGCCTTTTCATAAACGTTGCCCATTTTCTGCGACTCTTCCTGTTAGTCACAAGGGTCGTCTTGGACGATGCAGAGTGAGTCTATCCACAGATATCGGAGACGGAGCTGGCGGACGGCGGTGATGGCATGCTGAAAGGTCTTTGTGAGGGCATGCCAGACAATCTCGCGGCGGTGCAGCAGCAGCGAGGCTTTTATAGTAATAAGGGGATGCTTTTCGGGACGGCCCCAGCAGTGGCTCAGACCGACATAGCGGTCACGCTTGTTTTTCAGTTCGACCATGCGCACGCTTGCAGAGTCAGGAAAGGGGGCTGCGTCAAAGACGCGGGAAGGCAGAAGGGGCGGCGAGTGTCCTATCCTGGAGTTGGACAGCGTCTGCCTGCAGCGCGGGTCGTTGAGGATGCATGATTGGAGAAAATCTTAGACGAGACGGTAGGCCTCTGGGCAATCTGGCGCGGGGAATGGAGGCGTACAGACGAGTTGGCCACTGCGAAAGACCGGGCTGTCTGGGGGCGGGTTAAACAAACACCTGATGGGTACATATTCAGAGGCAGACCGCATATCTGGGTGGGCAAAAAGGCGAATGCGGCTGGTCCGGAGGGCATCAGAGACGACGAGGCATGCGCTTGACTTGAGCGGGGAGAGAGTGAGAGAGCGAGCGAGTGTACATTTTGACTTGAGCTGGATGGAGACGGGAGACGGGCGAGCGGCGTCGTCAGCCTGGTCAGCCTCCAATACTCGGACCCTGAGGCTCTGCGTAAGGGCGAGGACTAGGGCATCCTGGACCAGCGAGCAGAAGCCGCGGGAGCAATCTAACCAGGGGATGTCGTGATCTTGGCCTGTGGCGAGCGTGGTGAACGAGACGGAGCGACAGACGCTGCAGAGAGGCGACCTTTTACGGCCGTCAAGTGGTGTTGGAAGCAGTGCAGTCGCAGTCAGTCGCCGGGGCCAAGAAGCCAACGACGCTCCCGTCTCCACCATCTCGACGGCGCCACCACCGTCTTCACGCTTCATCCACTAATGCCCGTCGCCACCGACATGGTGACAGGACAGCACCGCTTAGGGCCAGGCCTCTCCTGAATCGATCACCATCGACTGTCAACCGTCGACCGGCCTGGCTGGCCTCCTGCGAGCCGCGCTATGGCGCCCGCCCGATCGATGCGCTCCTCTTCCTGACCAACCTCATGTCTTTCCTGGTTCCCCTTGGGCGCCATGGCGCAAAGCCGCAAATCCACGCCGTCGTCGTCGCTCGTTTTCCGTGGATCGCCCGTCTCCTACTCCTAGACCCGCGCCTTGCCTGAACCGACGACATATACAAGTACTCTGCCACGCCCGGCCCAACCGCTCCTTCAACACCTCTCTACCTCCGTCTCAGCCATGTTCGAAAACTTCAGCTTCGAAGCCGCTTCGCGCCATCCTTCGTCCCTTGACGCCCAAGACTGCGACCCGTACTGGGCAATGTCGCCAACCTCGTCGCCCGCCCACGACTTCTCCCTCGACTACCTCCCTCTGGACGCCCGCAGCGACCCGACCCCATCAGTCGAAGAGCTGTCGTGGAGATTTGCTCGACAAAACATTCGCTCTCAGCCATCATACTTTTGCCTGGACGACCAAGACTGGCACCGCACATCAACCACCTCTTCGACCTCTTCCTCCTCACCAGTGTCAGCCGACTTTCCCGACCTGACATCTTTTCGAAGTCCCGCCCACATTCGCAACAGACGGCAAGCACACATGGCGTTACAATGTGACTCGACGCACATGAGGGACATTGCGGACCTCGTCAAGAAAATGGTCGACGAGGGCGACCAATGTGTGCTCACGTCACGCAACGACTCCGTCTTCTCTGCATCGTCGTCTATCTCGGGAGACGACCTCGAGCCCTGCGACATTTCGCGCAAGCTGAGCACGCCTCTTGTCTCTTCTCAGCCCCTCCGATACAAGCGCTTGGGCGACACATTCAGAAGCTCGGCAGTCTCCAAAGACGTACGGTTCCGCAAGAGGGCCCTTGCTCCACGGAAGCAACTGGCCCGCAAGATCTCTAGGGAATAGTCCCACGGGCTCGTGGTGTTTTGGTTGCTTTTTGTGGAATTTGCATTACGCCTACTTTTGATACCCATCGCGCTCGGGACGCAGCGCTCATCGGAAGAACATGTTTGATACGACACCACGCGTGGTGTTATTGGATTTCTGCCTGCTGGTATGGGCCTATGTTTGGAGGAAGAGGAAATGGTCTCCTACGCAAAAGCCTTGTTCTATAGAAAGCATTTACGGCTCGCAATCATGAGCCTTTTCAACGCCCTACAAATATGCTCCTTTACTGCTACATCATTCCCATGCGCTCCATCTAGAACAAGGCCTGACGTACGTACGTACATACCCTCGTCTGTTTAAAGTTGCTGCTACGGGATCGTTAGGTGCACGGATCGACCCCGTTACAGCTTTGTAGGCGAGCTCAAGGTGGTCCAGATGGATCGCACGTGATATGAGCCCAAGCTTCCATCCGCCTTCCACGCGTCGATCGAGCTTGAGGTCAACCGTCCACTTTGCACCGCGCTTCTTCCCTACCTGGTCCGCATCCTCCAATAATGGCGTCTTCCTGGGGCGCAGCTGTCAGGGCGGTTCACTTCAAGGTCCATCCCAAGCCGCTGACTATTGGCGAAAGCCGCGAGTTTCTGCGCGTGCTGCAGCAGTTTGGCGAGGTCACCATGTTTCGACATCTCAAGGTAGGCTTAACCCCCCTCCCATTGACCACGCTGACACTCTCTAGCACGACCACACCCCGGCTCCTCACACATACCTAGCAATCTATCGGCACGAAGAAGCGGCCGCCAAGCTCCTCAAGGCGTCGCCCCTGCGCGTCACGCTCGACCCCATCCTGCCCGACCCGGAGGCCGCCGAGAACCATCCGCTCCAGGGTCAGGCGCCTCGCTCAGATGTAGCAACGTCTGATAATACCAATGCCGTGAAGAAGGACTTGGAGGCTCCCGAGTTTGCACTGGATGCGAGTCGCAGGAAGAGTGGATACGAAGAAATGACGCGGGCTAGCAAGATTCTGCTCGAGGCACTGGATGCCATCGACGTGCAGCGCGAAGTGCAGGAAGATGTTTCGTTCGATGCGCTCATGCAGGGGGCGAGGAAGGCCACTGAAAACACAGCGGCCGAAGAGGGAAAGGAAGAAGCAGCACCAACACCAGCACTAATGCCATCACGAGAATTTGACATTACGGTCGACGTGTCGGACCGCAACCACCGCGACGCCATCTCGAGCCAGGTCTTCTGGAGCACATATACGCCGCGTGTGAAGTCGCTGTCGTACCTCGACCTGACCACGCGCGGCGTCTCGCCCAACGTGGCGGATGTGTCTGTACATGCGCAGCCGCCGTCGCGCGTTTTTGAGAAGCTGAGGCGGCATGCCGAGAGCAAGCCGACGCTCAAGCAGATTTATGATGCTGGGCCGGACGGAGTAAAACTCTTGTCTGATTGGACCAGCAAGGTTATGAAGAGGCATCCTGCCCGGAAACCAAGGAATACTGCGTGATTACGGAGTACGTTGGAAAAATGTCTTCATGGTGACAAAGACTTCATCGATCGACTCAGTCCAGTAATTTCTTGAGACTTCGGATCTCTGGCATCCACACGGGCCGCTTCAAGAGGATGGAATGGGAAAGACTGACAGTCGGCAATGTGCGTGCTTTGATTGTGCACGAAAACACCGCATGCGGCGCCGAAAACAAAGCTCTCCGTCCCAATACATCACAAAGGCTGAACTTACACTTCCGAAAAACGCTCACCCTGTCATCTTTACGAGGGCTTGTAAGAAGATCAAATACTTTCCATTGGACGACAGGCATTCCCATCCAAACTCTTGTCGCACTCTCACCTCATTTTAACGTTCCATGATGCCTTCTAAACGCGATGCAGACGCTGCCAGCCTTGGACGACCCAGGCGGAGCATGCGGCTGAGGTCGCAGCATACTCAGCCGGAGGTGTTACACAAGAGCCCGACTGTCACCACAACGTCTGTCATCGCTGACGAGTTTCACGATGAGCTTGGGTTGGATGATCCGGAGTCTGTCATGACTCCGACGTTGCCGAAACCTACATTCAAGGGCCCAGGTAAAAAGTTGAACAAGTCTGCTGCTAACAACAAGTTTGCGGACGAGCTCAAGTTCGATGATGCGTTTGACTTGGGGACGCCAATCCCGCCGAAGCCTACTTCGGCTCTTGAGCCTGAAGCATCCCAGGACAAATGCGACCCGCCAGAGTACGTTCAGACGTACCAGTACTTTACCGACGGCCTCCGCAGCCTGACTGGATGGAGTGAGCTCCGCAAAGATGACGAGGGCAACGAAATGCCTGGCAAGTATAAAGATCACTGGATCCTTCACAACGGCGACATTATCGATCAGCTCTGCGACCCGTTCTTCACGTTCGATATCAAGATGAACAAAGACGAGACCATGAAAACGCTAAGTCTTATGGGTGAGACAGCCGCAAAAATCATTCAGCATGTGGCTCAAGGCGGGCCTAGGGGACGCGACGACTGGTACGAGTTGTTCCGAGACAATGAGACGCGCAAGCATGTTGTTTTTGCCGTGTTGGGGCTGGTCATGAAGGATTTCGTTTTTAGCAGCTTGTGCTATGGTGGGGATCACGATCAAGTTCGGATTCTGCATCGGGATGTAGATGTCAAGTACTGCGATTACCCATATGAGGGTGAGTTCACTTAAATATTCTTCTTTGTTGAGCGGGAGACTGACATGACGCAGGCTTCATCCGCACGCGCATACGTGGCAAGAAGATTGAGAAGCTATGGGCCAAAAATCCTGGCTATATGCAGAACTGCTTCGTCCGCCAATCCAAGGAATTGGCATGGCAAACCTATGAAATTCTCGCACCCGTCCTCGCCCTCCATCCCGACGTGCAAAAACGCCCGCCACTCCCGCACGACACGTCCCATGGCTTGCGCAAACAGCACCAGCAAAAGCTGCTCCGCGTCCTCTTTACGCTTGTAACGCGCGCCGGGCTCCTCTCGCTGCACATGCGGCTCGACCGCCAAACCGTCTACGGTCTGGCTCCGCCGCACAAGGACGACTACCACGTGGACCGCGACATGCATGTCCTCAACGAAGACACCATGCGCAAGTCCAACCGCTTCCACAACGCCACGTGGCCGGGAATGCCCGGCTCGAAGCGCAAGCAGTGGCGCGCCGCCGTGCTCGACGCGGCCCTCGTGCGCATCGCCGCGTTTCCGGGTGTTGTCGCTTACAAGCCGGGAGGGTGGAAGGGGCCGTGCAAGGAGAGCGGCTACAGGGTGGCCGAGATTGCAAAGAGGATCGTGGCGCTGCGGTGGGGCAAGGAGAGTCCGTGGCCAGGAGATGGAGCGTGGGAGGAGTGGATGGACGTGTGGAGGGCGGAGAGGGAGAGACCTCTGCCCGACGAGACCAGATGAAGACGACATTACAGACCCGAAAATCTTTCTGGCTGGTTGCGATCAATGGTAGCGCAGAGGCTCCAAATTATTATCAGCAACGCGGCAGGGCAAGCCTGGCTGGATGATGCGACGGAAAGATCAAGCAAGAGTTGGAGCGTTTCTTTGAGCGCTTTCCGAAGGTGGTGCTGTCAAAAGACGAAAACGTGGAGGCGGAGACACTTTCCTTCCACATGGCCAACTTCGTCGCCATGCTGCGCGGCGAAGCATTCCTCCCCTTCCACTGTCACGGCTGCCATTCTCCAGCGCCCAAAAGAGGCCCGACAGGTGCTACGTGGCCAGCGCGAAGCCGACGAGGAGATGGTAAAGCCGCTGGGTAAGAGGAGGCGCCAGCTGATCGCGGCCGCCTTGGATAGGAGCGGATTGCGCGGAAAAAGTTTGGTTTGTTTGTTTGCGCTGATTGACGGCGGAAGAGATGGTGGGCGACGATGTGGCGTCGTGGAAGCATCACTGTTCGAGGCGGGCGGGACATGGTGCGTGGATGCGTACAAGGGTCTTGGACAGCTAAAGAGGTTTTTCTTGTTTTTTTTTGGTTTTTGGTCTCCCACGCCAAATATCCACAACCTATCTACTACGCAGCAAGTTCATCCACGCATTCTGGAGTCTCACATGTAAACTCACCTCTTGGAAGAGTGCATCGCATGCAATTTAGACCTGATCTTAAAGTAATCGGGCTCTGAATACTTTTTCTGGCAAAGTATGGCGATGGCAGGAATTATATCACGTGAAGTGGTAACACTTGCCCCAAGGAGTAACCACTTGTGATGAGGATATTGAAGCATCACAATCAGAGCTTTTTCAACGTAGCAATCAGGGGCCTTGGTTGCGCAACGCAATCGTGATGGGTTGTTGCTGGTCCACAATGGCGAATTCCGACAAAGAGCTTATCTGTTTGGCCCAAGCGAGGTTTCGACTCCTTTTGTGCCTTCGATTCTGGACGTGTTTGATGGACAAAAACTCGGCTCTCGATGGTTGCTTAGAGGTAGCAGCCAAGAAATTGGTGCGTAGGATCTTGCAACAGGCATGTTGTTGTCTTTTCTTTTTTTTTTTTTTTTTTTCCCCAGTTGGCTAAAGGGTTGGGCTTAGGCTTAGGTCCTGGCGGCTGCAATGCAATTTTTCTTTGACGCTGGGCTGGAAATCTTTTGATCTATCTGCAATCGCGATGAGACGTACGTTTTATCAGTCACATTCTCTCGTTTGATTGGCCGTGGCTCGAATTCAATTCGTAATTCGGCTTCCATCTATCGGACCTATTTGGCGTTGCTCAGTCGAGCCTGTCTCATGCCGTCGTCCAAGCCCTTTGCCAGCACGTATAAAGCGGCCAGGTTGGGCGTCTTGATTCCTTTCTGCCTCGCCACACGCAAGCAATTGCCCATGATGGCCTCGACCTCCAACGCCCTGCCAGCCAAGACGTCGGCCAGCATGCTCGGCTCAACGCCTGTCGTCCCAATGCGCGCCGTCGTGCGCTCCAGCTGCCGGAGAGCCTCGTCCTCGTTGATCTCGTCGTAACCGCAGGCGCGTGCCACATTGACGACCTCGACCATGGTGGCCCAGACGAAGCCGCGGGCCTCGTCACCGCCAGTCTCGAGGAACTCGGCGTCGCGCAGCCGCGCCAGCGCGCACGTCGGGTTCCACGCCGCGTTGACCAGCAGCTTCGCCCAGCGGCGCGGCTGCACGTCGTCGAAGAGCACTATCGTGCCGCTGCCGCGCTGGACCAGCTCCATTAGCTCGCGAAGCGCCGCGCCGCTGCGGCCCTCGGTCACGGGAGCCGCCGGGTACGCACCCACCTCCAGCCGCTCCGTGTTGCCCATGTTGACGACGCCGGGCGACGTTTGCGTTGCTGGGAGGTAGACGACGCCGGAGAGGAGCGGGTTGGAGGGAAAGGCAGCGGCATATTCGGATTCGATGGCGATTCCGTTTTGGAGGAGGACGAGGGCGGTTGAGGGCGCAACGGCGGGCGCAATCAGCGGCGGCGTGGTGCCAGGAATGGCCTTTGCAGCGACGAGGACAAACTCGTAGGGCGTATTGTCGTCGTCGACGGCATCTTGAACCGTGGGATACACGCGCGGCTGGCAGTGCAGGTCCGGGCCGAACACTTGCGAGTGGATGGTGATGCCGTGGTCGCGGACGTGCGAATAATTGGAGCGACAGATGCATGTCACGTCGCAGCCGGCGCGTGACAGCAGCCAAGCGTAGACGCTGCCGATGCTGCCGGTGCCAAAGATAAGGATGCGGGTCGTCATGGTGGTGGATGGGCTTGAGGAAGAGGAAAAATCGACATGGTTGTGATGCCAAGGGAAGGGGAAGGGGAAGGAGACTCGGGG
>JAIFKG010001767.1:0-15486 GCA_020351975.1 Phyllosticta ampelicida
GGTCTTGAATACTTTTGTTCTTGTGTGCCAATTTGTGGCAACAAGACATGGACGTGGCATTACTTTTTGCCGTCCGGTTCGCTGTCCGGCTGTCGCATTCCCATCGTTTGATCGCTTTGCGGATTGCTCTCGTGCGGGTGGTCTCCAAAAGCCTAGGCTCTTGCAACACTCATTCGTCAAACTCGAGTTGGTGATACAAGGTATGAAGCTACAGTGCATCAAAGAAGCAACAAACCGAAAGAAGGATTGGCTAGCCTCTCACAGAAGAACAAGCGCGGACAGTCCCGATGCAACGGAGGCGTAGTATAGCGCGCAAGAGCAACCGGCGCAACGATCGGATTAAGGTTGCTGGCATGGCGTGCGATTGGCGTGAGGGGAGCGAGCGAGGACGCACAGGCACCAAAACCCCGAAGACCCCTGACTTTTGTTGGCAATGCCAGGAGGCACACCACAGCCGGCAGCAACCAAGGTAGCTAGCTACTTGTACTTTCTCACCAGAAAAAAATCAGCCATCGTTCGCTGGTGATGCATCGTGTCCCGGCCGCCCATATCCGCAAACGAGCTCGCCCAGCGCACATGTTACGGCACGCCGTTATGTGCTGACGGGACGTTCGCCGCCGATTTCCGCCAATGCTGCCAACCTCAATGCCGCATCACCTACCAAGACCCAGGAGGCCTGCCAAGCTAGCGCGTGTGCGCAGCTGGTGGGTGTTGGAGAGGTGAGAGAGGTGGAAAGGCCAGCCGGTATTCCGTATAGACCGGAAGCTCCGCAGCAAGCACCCCACGCACGCAGTGCTCCCAAGCTCCGGCACCGAGAACGCTGGCAAGGATGCAGCAAAACGCAGGCAATGAGAGCTGCTCCCTCCTGGTGTCACGCCGTCTTCCCTCCGTTCCGGTTGGTCCTTCCAAGTCCAACTCTGAGCCACCCCGACTGACGCGCACCACCAGTCGTGTGTGCGTGTGTCTTGTGTTGGACCTTACCTCCACCACGGGACCGCCGTGGCCGCCGTGACTGCCCTGCACACCCAATGGACGGATTCAGGGCTTGTAGGAAATCGAATGCCCCACGATGGAGGTGGCTCCGCGTGGATTTAAACGTCCTCGAGCTTCATGCCGCATGCCGCAGCTCTGGGACATGAAGGTCATTCCGGCTTTCCCACACACCTATTTAGAGAACCACACCATCAACCGCCCTATCTCTCGAATCTGGTTATCAAACCATAGAACGCTGTCGCCCATCACGACCATGCCGTCGGTCTCGGTGCTCCTCAATTTCGTCTATTCACAGCTCTTCGTCAAGGTGCCGCCACCGACGCAGAGCTTCGCGGGACGCACCGTCATTGTGACGGGCGCCAACGGTGGCCTGGGTCTCGAAACGGCGCGCTATATCGCCAAGCTGGGTGCCGCCAAAGTCATCCTCACTTCGCGGCGCGTCGACGCCGGCGAGGCGGCCAAGCGCTCCATCTGCGCATCCGAGAAACTGTCGGACCCGAACATCATCGAGCTGTGGCAGCTCGACCTATGCAACTACGACAGTGTCAGGGCATTTGCAGAGCGCGCCTCTTCGCTGCCGCGCCTGGACGCCCTCATTTGCAATGCGGGTATTGCGACGACGCAGTTCAATTTGGCCGAGGGCCACGAGACGACCATCACGACCAACGTCATCTCGACGTTCCTGCTGGCGCTGCTGGTCCTGCCAAAGTTGCGCGAGACGGCGCATGAGACGGGGCAACTGACGCACCTCGAAATCGTCTCGTCGCTCGTCCACTTCTTCACAGACTTCCCCGAGCGCGATGCCCGCCCCGGCCAGCTTTTTTCCGACATTTCTGACGAGAAACAGGCCCGCATGGACGACCGTTACAACGTGTCTAAGCTGCTCGAGATCTTTGTTGTGCGCCAACTCGCCGCCGATCCGGAGCTCATGGGCGCACGGAGCAACACTTCGCCCTACCCCGTCGTCATGACAGCTGTCAACCCGGGCCTTTGTCGCTCTGCTCTGCGCCGCGAGTTTTATGAGGGCCCCAAGATCACCAAGTTTGCCATGAGAGCGTTTGAGTGGACAATGGCGCGCTCCAGCAAAGAGGGCGCGAGGAACCTTGTTCTTGCGGCGGCGGCGGGAAAGGCGGACCAGACGTGGCATGGGCAGTACATTAGCGACGGTAAAGTGAAGCCAGTTTCCAAGTTCGTCCAGTCCGAGGCGGGGGAGAAGCAGCAAAAGCGCGTGTGGGAGGAGTTGTCGCTCATTCTGGAGAAGATTCAACCAGGAGTGACCAAGAACTTTTGAGGGTGCATTCAAGGTCGGAAAAATGCAGCAAAATGGTGTCGCCTTATCAAGGCTACGACTTGACGCAGAGCACGGTGTTTTTCATGGCACTTTTGATTTCGATCTGCTCACTCAGATTAGTACCATCTTGCAGATAGAGCAACTAAGTTGAATTGTTAGGCTGTCGACCTATTCAGTGACAGGAACACAGCTTCAAGTGTCGAAACCTTACAACCCTAAAACATGCGAGCCTCCTGTTAAAAGCACGATGCTTTCTTCCTATTGATGTGGGTTGAAATCGTTACTTCCTTGTCGTTTGAATAATATGGAGCACACCCTCGGCGAGTGTAATAATGCCGTCTACGCCCCAATGCCATGTACTCAGTGTAAGCGCTCAGTGGTCAAGGCAATGTGATCAGCTCATGCCGACACGGGGTTCTCGTTCTCGTTGAGGATGCCCTTCTCGACCAGGTCCTCGGGCTTGGGGCGGCTCTTGAGGGCATTCTCAAGCTTGTCGGCGCGCATTTGGTGCTCCAGCTCCAACTGGTGCGCCTGAAGGGCAGGGGCGGCGGTAGAGTCGGGGAGGATGTGGCCTGTGAGCGTGAGTCGCGACATGGCAAATAGAGGAGCGCTGCAGCAGAGGAGGGCCGAGGGAAGTCAGTGCATGGTCAAAAACCTACGCTGGACAAGAGTCTCGCGGTCGGGACGTTGGGCAATGCCCTTCTTCAAAGTGTCGGAAATCTGCTGGCGCTCGAGCTCAAGCTGCTTCTGCTGGAGAGCCCTGTCGAGGCAATATGGACCCCAGATCAGCACATGTGGCTTCTCCCGGCAGGGATAAGGAGCATCCAGGGGGCCGGGGCAAACAAGACTCACGGAGCAGCGTTGGTGTCGAGCAAGATGTGGCGGTTCTTAAGATCCTGAGCATCGGGACGCTGCTGGAGATGCTTCTCCAACGAGTTGCGACGTTCAGTGCCAGCCTGAGCAGGCGAGATGGACGTCGTGTCGACGATGGGGGTTTCGGATTCGGTCGCCATAGTCAATGTTTCGAAGGTCTGGGCGAAACGGGTGGGATTGCGTTGTGGAGAGCTGTGGTGCGGGGAACTTTGGAGACTGGTGTGGAGGTGAAAAGGATGTCGCGGTGCGAAGAGAGGAGCAGATGGAGCGCAGATGTACAGTCGAGACAGGGTGGTGTGAGCAAGTCAGGTCGTGGTAGGGCGGCGTTGACCAGGAGATCAGGTGTTATTTCGCCTTACGGCTTCTGGGCAGGATGCAGCTCGTGAGTTGTCAGTTTGGGGGGGGAAGGGGACCAGGAGTTGGAGTTGGAGCTGGAGCCTCACTGCAGTCCGAGCCCACCACGCCGACCGGGCACCCGCCCACCACCCACACGCCAATCGCAGCCCCGCAAACAGCCTTCCCTGACCTGACCGCCTTCGACTTGCGACCGTCGACGTCTCACACCTTTTCATCACGTCTGCATCGGGCACCGGTCGTGTGACTCTTGTTTTCTTAGCAATACATGCTCATCAACAAACGCAATGCCCAAGACCATGTTTTCGCTCGAAACAAACACACCGAACAATGAAGCGATCCTTCGACAAACTCCACCACGCGCAGCGTCGTCCAACAACTCTACCATTGCCCTCCACCGTAGTAGCCACCAGCGGGAGGACGCGCGACGACCTTGAGGGGTGCCGCCGGGTTTCCTGTGGGTGTAGCAACGCTGCCTCGGTCGTCTTTGCAGCTTGTGGCTGTCATGGTACCGAGCGGCAGCTGAACATACTTGCCGCACTTGACAACCTAGCAGTGAAGATTGTGTTAGCTGCAGGTCATGTGTTACGACACCGGTCTGGCAGACACCACATCAAGACTGATGTTTGAATGCTCCATTTTCTCCAGGACTCAATGCTGACTCACCGGTCCATGGCCAAAGTTAAGCGTCTCGAGTGCGCAGCCTCCGCAGTCGACATATTCGGTCGTGGTCGTGTAGCTGTCGTAAAAGGTGCACTCTGCTCGGGACAAGGGTCCAAACTTTTGGCCGCCGAATACTTTGGTTGTGCAAGTCGGACTTGCTAGAGCGCCACCACCGTTGTCGGTCGCGGCAATTGTTACAGCTCCCGTCGGCAGCGGAGTGAAGACTGCGCCGGAGACAAGCTTGATGGTGGCATTGTTGCCCGTGGGAAGAGGGTGAATGGGTCCTGGGGAGGCGGCGCTGGACGGTGATGACGTCAGTGACTAGTTGCTTTGGGGAGTAGAGGCTCAAGCTCCTTTGCTCGCTCACGGCGACGGCCATCGGAATGTTGACAAAGAGGAACAAGGACAAGACAAAGGGATTAACTTACACATGACTAGCCCATAGCAAGGATACGAGCCAGAACATTATGGAAAGACTCGGCATTGCTGTCGATTTTGTAGCCAGAGAACCTTAAAGGTCAGCCAAGGAATAAAGCTTGGTTTCGACAGAAAAGTGTCCAAATATGTAGTCGAGTCGATTCGGGGAGGGCTCAATGTGCAATATCTATTATATCGGTAGACAGACACAGAGCGTGGGCAACGAAAGGCAGGTACGACGACGAGACCAACCACTTTGCGGCATCTGCAAGGTCGGGCGAGCCACCCGTGTTAAATGGTTGCTGCTCAGCAGAAGGGAGGACAGCAAAAGCCGCGCCAGAGACCCATGGGTGCTAGCTACAGGTCCTACAGAAACGCTCATGTCCACAGCCCTTTCTTTGTCCGGCCGTGGGGCACCATGGGAACCGATAGGGCTGAGCAGGGCGAACGAAACGAATGCAATATTGAACAGAACGTCAGATGCCCGAATGAGACAAGCAGACAGGCAACAACGTAGACCGTCCTAGTTGCGCTACACCAGCGTCGAGTACTAGCACTTCGCCAACCACGCACGTATCTGGCCGGTGTGGACGCCGAACCATTGATGTCGTTCGCCGTGTTGTTTTGTTTACTCTGCCTTGCCCTTGAGCGACGTTGTCGAGGTACGCTTGGCAGATAGTGCGCTCCACATCCCTCCCTGCCTTGTATTGAATCACTCGCGTCCAGGGTAGTACCAGGGCTTTCTGGCACTCGACTCAATCAACTTGATGAATAATATCGACCTCATCGTGGTCCAAAGGAGAAGAGAAAAGAAGGCCTTTGGACCAGCTCAAAGACACGCAGGACTAGTCTAGCACACCACCCACATGCATCACCCGCACGCGTCAAAAATAGACCGACAATGGCGACAGGGCCGGCCAATGGTCGACTGCACTGTGCAGGCAGCATCCCCGCGATTGAAAACCATGTGAGCCCCGCCCGCCGTTGCCGAAGCCATCGAACCGGGGGGGGGCCAAATGATCCTTTTTCGAGGCGCTCGGGCGTGCTCGTTCTCTTTTGCTGGCTTGTGTAGAGACGCCGGCAGGTCCAGAAAAAGAATATGGTCGAGAACACACGGCTTGCTCGCAATGGGAACAGCTGCACGGCAGGCGAGGATCGTAACGTCTCTCTGTTATGTGTTTCAGCGGCTGGGAAATCTTGCAGCGCCCACATAGCTGTCACTGGGAGTGTGGCTAGGTTCTATTGTACCTCTGTGTAGTTCTAGAGGATGCGGTCGAGAACCGCCGCCAGCCGCGACGGCCCTGCGCTTGCGAGACGGTACAAGGTAAGCATCCATCTACGCCTCACGACGCGAGGCGGAGCGAGGCGCCTGGCCATCGCCATCGACGGCAGGCTCATCCCCTCCATCCATCACCAAGAATCGAGACCAACGAAACAAAAACAGCCACTTATCCATGCCTTCCCGCCTCTTCCCAGCCGGCAAACAAAAACAAGAACGAAACAAAACAAAAAGAAAGCAGATCTCTGAGGGGACGTCTCCCAGCTACCCAGCCAACGAGCACCCGTCGTTGGCGAGAGTGTGTGGCCCTAAAATTTGTCGCCTACCATAAACAGCACATCAATGTCATGTTCGAGTACAACATCGGGCTTAGTTGCATGTAGGAGAGCCTGTCTGTCAGAGAGTCGAGCGAGCTGGTCCGTCATTTTGCCGGTCAGTGACAGGCTGGATGAATGGCCATTTCCTGCCATCCGATCATACAAATTGTCGGCCAATAAGAAGTCGTCGATCATTCTGTAGATAAAAAGGACGGACTGACAATACTGCACCGTCCATTGCAGTACTGCGACGCACACCGTTTCCAATGCCTCGCCCACCAGCCGGCTCTAGTTAAAGCCTTGCGCAACGAGATTGATGGCAAAACATGGCTCGAGTTCGCCACCATGAGGCAGCGGCAGGGAAAAGATGCATACGCTTCTGCACACATACACTGCGCGACCAATTTGCCCAGCTCGTCCTGCTACCCCATCACCCTGTCGAAATACCACCCTCCTTTCCCAGTATCTAACCAACGAGGCCCGACGAAATGCTCGCCTCGCGTCGACTCGCACTGCTTCATCAAGACCGGGTGCGCAATTCTACGTGAGTGGGAGGGCAACCTGAGTAGACGGGCACGAGGCAGATGATCGAGCTCGAGCGGAAGCAATGTCGCCTACGACCGCGGCGAGTACGACAGCTTGCCCTTTTCTACGACTCGGGAGATACGGAGGTTACGGCCAGGGCCGGTCGCGTCGCTCTCCATCGCTTCGACCTCTGCTTGCTCTTCTGCAGCAGGATGTCACGAGCAATGATGGTAAAATGCAGATCGCAGATGCAAGTGTTAAGTAGCTGCTAAGAAGGCAGCGGGGTCGCGTGCGTAGCAGCATGGCATAAAATCCGTAGTGCGCATTACCGCATGCGCGCATGCCGTCGGAGCGTTAGGTCTTTTTTCAGCATGACTGGTTGCGGCGAATATCCTCGATGGTCTGGCTTCCTGGCTTGTAGTCACACAAGACACAACCATATTGGAACCGCACCGTTAGGTTGCTCAGGGGCCATGGGCACCGCTAGTTGGCCTTTGGCCCTTTACTTGGAGCTCCATTGAATGGATTTTTCGTAGCACCGTCCTTTTCACAGGCGGCGAGGCAACCCATTCAATGCATGGTTCCTAATGCGCTGTAGGCCGCTCTCGGCCTCCGACTTTCAAGGGTCGGAGAATCGAACGCCGCTTTTCTTAGCTCCACTTCAGGTATAAGGGGTACGCACACATCCCTGTTTCCCCGCAAAATCGCTCGGCAACGCCATTAGCGTTCTAGGTTACCGCGGCAAATTTAACTTGATCAGTCAGCAGATCGGTGCGCGGCTTTGGCAATCACAGGTCTCGTTGGACAGTAAAGATATAAACAGCATACGCATGGCCATAGTAAGCTTCAACCTCAGTAACTGAACACAAGACGTAATAGCAGTGATTGAGGACATAACAGCCAAACGTAGAGAAATGCCGCAATGGATTTTTATGGAGGCGCGATTTCAGTCAGTGAACTGTAGGCTAAACAGTGACCTTTTTTCCTTTTGTAACCGGGAGCAGAGGATAACATGGTACATTTGTGCCATACGTCTCGTCGAGAGTTCCGAAGACTATGCTTAAGCGCCCTCATCGTCATCGCCAACGCGGATCGTGCCTTCAGAGCCGAGGCCATGAGCCCAGTATCCACCGATTTCGACGTTGGTCTCGGGCATCTTGGCGTGGGTGAGGAGCAGCCAGATACCGAAGACGGGCTTGGCCAAGACGTCAAGTATGGCGTAAGCAATGATCTCAGCGTCAACCGAAGCCTTGCGGGAGCCGTCGGCAACGCCCCAGACGCTTTCTGTTGTTAGCGGCGGACTAAGATTTGTACGAGGAAATAACTCACATCGGGTAGGCAGTCCAAAGGATCAGAGTGAATGTAGCGATGGCACCGAAGAACTTGCTAACCTTGCTGCCCTTGGCCGACGCGAAGCGGTTGCCGTGAATAGCCAAGTGCCAGACGAGGACAAGGTACGCAATGCAGGCAATGGCGTACCAGCCCCACTTCTGGGGAGTTCCCTCGGTGCCAAAGGCGGCAAAGAGACCAGTCAGGATCATGATGAGATCAGCCGCGATGGCGATGATAGTGTGTCCGCCGTCAATTCCAGCAAGGAGGCAGAGATCCAAAAGCAGCAGGGGAGTGGTGAGACTCCAGTCGACGTAACGTGCCCAGTAAACCTCACGGTAAACGTCGGCGTAGGTGTCCGGAACGTGGCTGTGGGACTCGCGGACCTGAACGTGGTGGTAGGAAACACCGTGGCCAGTGGCCATTCCGAAATAAGAAATGGCGGCGATGATGGTGATCATGGTGGTGATGACGTGGTACAGACGGCGCGACTACAGATTGTTAGAGAGACACGGAGTTCGGACGGGAACAGAAGAAGAGTACCATTGGGACAGACCACGATAAAGCAGAGAAGGCGACCGAGGCAATGACCATGATGACAAACACCACCCACAAGGTCCTCTTGCCATCGTCGCTAGCAAGCTGATACTCGATCGGGTCGGCTGGAAAGAGTCAGGCTGTTGTGTTGTTCCTCGAAGGTACAGTTGGTACGTACGGATGACAGTCGGGACAGGGTCGAGTGGGACAGACCCAGTGCTGGAATTGGTCAGTTCTGAGCGCCATGGTGGCGAGCCGAAGGAAGCTTTACCTCGTGGGAGCGAGCAAGCTGGAAGTCTTCTTGGACTTCTTGAGCATCTCTGCGACCTGTTCCGGGTGAATCATTATGGCTGATTGAGGTCGATTGGCAGCTTGATTTTTGGAAAAAGGGTGCAATGAAGGGGAGAGATGCGGAGTGCAGGCAGCAGAGAACGGGAATGTGTTGCAGTAAGTAGAGGTCAGCTCCAGCCGCCCCGCTTGAGCTTGAACAAGTTCGACGTCATGATTTGGGCAAGTGCTAGGCCGGCCTAGGACTAGCGGGACGCTGGGGACGGCGGCGGAGGCGAGATCGCAGCACTTGTTCAGTCGACCATGATCGTAGGAGCAGAGAAATGCGCTTCCCACAGCGACATGGAAGAATGCCGTGGCGCTAGCATCAACATCACACTCGCATCGTGTGAATGCATCGTCCCAGCCTGCCAGCCCCTCGCTGCAGGCGCCCTGAACCACGGTCTGGGACTGCACTCTGCTGCCAGTCAGCTGATTCCCCGCACCTCCATCTGACCTATCCTGCTACACGACAACCACTTTGTTTCCTCTTCCGGATAGCGTGGGCTGCAGCTCCGCCGTCCCCGCTCGCCATTCATCTCCCCTCCAGCCGTGGAGCATCAGCACGTCGTCGCCCAATATGAAACCTCCGCAGCCTCCAGCTGCTGATGGTCGTCTGGAGTGGATACTGTTCGCATTGCCTACATCGCACTGTGAGAATGTGTGATGAGAGAGATTGCTCTTCTGTCAATTCCAATGAATTCCTACGGCCCAAGCCCGCTGCCCAACCATCCCTGCGCTTCAGCTTGCTGTGCCGCCTGCTCGAAACCCCGGCCACCCGCAGCATGGTGGCCGCCTAAAAGCTTGTCTCCCGACGGTTGAGTTCGATACATGACGCAGGCATTCGTTCATGTACAAGGGTCAATTGCATGACCTCTAACTCCACTTCTCCTACAGCTGCTGCACCACCACGCAGGCTGACCGGTTATTCCGAGTTTGCTGCGGAAACGGCCGCCTTAATGCCATGTTGATATTGCGGGCCATGTCGCACCGCCTTGGCGATGAATATAACGTCAAAGTGAGTTAACCTGCGCCTTTCCGCCACCGCGTGCATGTTCCCGTTCGGCCCATCCCTGTATGCGCGTCGCTCCTCGCAATATATCCACGTGTCTGGCCTCTTTTCACCTCCACCGTTACAGCCCCTTTTGGGATGGCAAGACCTTTCCGTTTTCCAATCCGAGAAGCACGCCAAGATACTAGTAACATCACCAGCACGCGAGTGACCATCGCAGTACTTAGAGGCTTGACGATGGCACAAACTTCATCCGCCCTCCGCCCTGAGAGCTGACATGGATGACTTCGGCTCTTTCGCAAAGACATCTCCTGAAGAAGGGCGGTGCCAAGTTCTCCCGCCAACGCATTTCATGTCATAAAGAATCAGGCACACTTTGCCGTGTCGGCCCAAACACTATCAACCTAATCGTCCCGACCTTGTAGCTGTGCCTGGAGGCTATTGAAGGTGGTGCCGAAAAATGGAAAAATGGAAGAATGGAAGAATTGTGCAACAATTTTCGAGACGAATGATGTTAGAGATGTCTCCTGCAGCAGCTAAAGGGGTTGGTGTTGAATCGGTCACGGTAAGTTTTGATCCATTCCGGAAGGTCGTCAGTGGTCTGTTTCCTTGCGAAAAGTCGAGAAGAGCGAGGATTTGAGGAATTCTGGTTGCTTGCGCCGGATGCGTATCCTCACTTCATGGTGTGATGTCGCAGGCTAGAAGCATCGCGGACTGGGAATTCGATCGCAGAGCCTAGCCTAGCTGTTACGGATAGGTGGCGCCAACGGACAACGCAGCAGAGGATCAATGAGCTTGAGATGTTACAGGACAAAGACGTGGCTGTCCGCGACAATCGATCCGTCCAGCTGTGACTTCACGATTCTTCTAAGAGAGTACTTAGGGCCATGCGCATTGAACAGCTCTACTCTCTGGGAAGCACCAAGGCAAATTGAGCAAGCGTTGTTGAAGTTGCCCTTTCCTTGCCTGTACCTGAGATCCTCTCCGCAACTTGTTTCGAATTCTCAGGCTTCTTTACACAGTCATGATGATTTCTT
This sequence comes from Phyllosticta ampelicida, assembly GCA_020351975.1. Taxonomy (NCBI): domain Eukaryota; kingdom Fungi; phylum Ascomycota; class Dothideomycetes; order Botryosphaeriales; family Phyllostictaceae; genus Phyllosticta; species Phyllosticta ampelicida. The sequence goes on from JAIFKG010001767.1 coordinate 10,955, forward strand.
TTCGTCTACGTTGAGTCAGGAGTAATCCTTCGTTCTTTTCCCCTCCTGATTGTCTCTTTGTCGAACTCATCTCTCAAAATATCGATTCCACCAAAGCCATCTTTTTCTGAGAAAGGACTTTGATTTCCAACTTGGCTGGCCCTGAGACTTTCGCTTTCATTTCTGCGCACTGCGGCGACTTCCTCATTTAGCGAGCTTTCCGTTTTGGGTGCGCGTAGCACATCCACTCTCCACACACGAATTCGACAACCACCTTAGCTCGACGACTCATCATCGACAACAGCATAAACCTTGGTCGCAGCTAAAACCAAAATGACGAGTGCTTCTCTTCTTCCTATGACACTGGCAAGGTCTCTCGACAGCGACGACTCCGAAGATCAGTACAGCTTCACCAGCTTTGGAAGCATGGAGGGCCTGCATCCGGAAGACCTTGAGTCGCCAGACCGCTCTGGCTCGCCAACCTCAAGTCTGCTCCAGTGCAACTGCCATGACGAGGACTACTGCCCCAATGCAGTCATCGAGACAGTTGAGCTCGCCCTTGTTGTTCGCCCTAAGCACATCGGCACTCCTGCTTGTCGCCGACCACTTCCGCTTCCTGTCGACGACAGTGATGACAGCGCGCATGCTTCTGACTGCGACAGCGATGTCATGCCCGCCATTACTCTCACAAAGAACCCATTGAACGAAGATCGCGCGACCACCCCCCTGGTTGCGAATGAGGCTGAGAGCAAGCATAGACGAAAGGATTCAGTAACTCCAAGAGAGGTGCTCGCCTCGGAACCTCCTGCCAATGTTACCGTCAACTCCCCACCGGCTTCCGCCTTTTCCTCTCCCACACCTCCTAAGTCTCGCAGATTCAAGCGCTTGTTTAAACGGAAGAAAAAGAATCCTAGTACATCTTCTGATCCACTGACAACGATTGAGCCCTTTCCCGACACGTCGCGTCCCATGACTCCCATCGAGCAACAATTCCCTGTCAGCTACTCCAACGACCTCGCACCAGAGCCCGTCACAACGCTTCCAGGCCAGAAGCCTCCCGAACTCACCGACAGGCAACAACCAGAAACCCCCTCCTCGAAGTACGTCTATGGAGCCACAGCAAATCGTCATCTCGGGCCCTCCAATCCTTCTTTCGACAGCCCAAGTCCAGCTGCCCAGAGACATCAAAACGAAGCGCGCTGGCGCCTTGCCGACCAACATGTCAAAAGCCATCAGCGCAACCTTAGCGCGACGATAAATACACCCGCCTCGGCGACTTCACACTTCTACAAGTACGTTGACTCGATTGGTTTTTCATCGCGCAATGCGAACACGGGCATTGCCGCTACTGCTGCTCCCGGTGTCATGGCTGCAGCGGAGGGCACGCCCACGCCAACTCATTTGCGCCGCAAGAAGTCGCTCAAGCAGTTGGTCAAGCGGTCGGGCTCCGACTCGCTGCCTATTTCGCGTCCCATGCTCATGGCGAACAACTCAATGACGCCAATGTACTATCAGAAGCCTGTTGGAGAGAGGGATCGTGCAGAGGGAGGAGACTTGCGGCCTTCGGATCAGCAGCGTCAACACCAACATGATCCCGCTCCAGTTCATATTGCCAACAACACCAGTCCCAGGGATCACCCCATGAATCACATGAACAACTACACCTTCACATCAGCACCCAGCCGCGCTGGCGTCTCTGGCGGTGCCGTCACTGATAACATATCCCCGGCGTCGTGCAATTCACCGGCTGGTAGCCCAAATTCGTCGCCGTGGCCAAGCCGCAAGAGCTCGCTGGCACCACCACCACTCCAAACGGTGTCCCCAAAACCACAACAGCCGCAAGTGTGCTCGCACGGAGAATCTTCGCCGTCGCGCTCATTGCGTTCAACTACGAGCGAAAGAAGCGAGAAGAGCGAGAGGAGAACGAGGAGTATAAGGAGTCAGGGCAGTATTTGGGACGTTGTCAATCTAGTGGACGCGCTGGAGGAGAAGGTCAGAGAAGATGAAGAGTGTTCATACGGCGATGGTGACGACAACGAAAACCAAAATCACAACCTCCCTGTACGCAATCAGTACGATAGCGTGTTCGACTCGGACGAAGACGAAGAAGAGGAACCCTCTGATGCGGAGAAACTCGCTCTCCATGCCGGCGTCGGCGGCCGCCTTGAAACAGAGCTGGACTTGCAGCAGGTCAAGCAGGGCAAGCCGCAGGTGGTAGAGGTCGACGCTGATGTTGCGAAGGACAGCAGTGATGGCACAACATTGGTCGAAGGATCGGACTCTTTTGATTGTTACTCAAGCTCCGAGTATGAGGATGACTGATGGAAGCGCCAAGTTGAATGGCCTTGTTCACCTACTTGGTTAGACACCGCACACAGTTGGCCTCAGTAGATCGGCTCGGTGACTTGACTTGAACACGAGGATGAGTGATTAGTCCCGATCAAGGGCTTGGGCTTGGCTGCGTCGGCGAGCTGGTGCATCGCGACTCTGGCAACTTCTCGTCTTTTCCACGGTAATCATGGGATGGTTTGGCGTTTGGCTGGCGCAGGAGAAACTATGAGATTCAACGAACTATGATTTACGAGAATTGGGATCAAGAGGTAGGGCAGATCAGATGGGATGAAATGTACGACTAGATACCCACGACAAACCAACCCGATGCACTCAGTGATGTTGGTGAAGGGGCTAGTAGATGGGCGCTCTCCGGCAGGTACGTACTACAAGAATTATTGATGGAAGATTTCTACCACGTTTGGGCATGCACGCACGGATCTTGCGGCTAAACGAAGAAAAAAATCCACCTCTCTGCCGCGACGATACGCCACAAATCTGCAAGTGATGGACGGTGAAGCAGTGCCGAGCCGAGGGACCAGACGGCCAAATGCCGTTGGACACCAGTCAGTCAGTAGCTAAGCAGTAGTACCATATAGCAGCAGCATCGTCTTGAAGCAGTGCCAGTCGTGACGCTCGCTCGGCCTCCTCTGCTCGGGCGGCTGGCGCCGGGTGTGGGTTTCGATTTGCTTTTGCCCATCACAACCCCCCGGTTACGTAAATATTGAGGAACACACCCAGTCCCAGCTACTCTCGTACTTTCTTTTTCCTCTTTCTTCTTGTGCTTTGGTTCCTACCTATCGCTGTAACTACGAACGGCCAAGACTATTGCTTCGGGATGGTGCATTGCGGGCGGACAGCATGGTGTCCGCACGTAAGGTACTAACGAGCTGCATCAACGGCAGGGATGGGCAAAGAGGCCTCATGTCCGATTCGATACTACGAACGCTTCGCCATGAAAGACGAGAAGAAGAGGTAGCTTTTCCCAGTAGCACTATATTCTGCTTTGTGTTTGTTTATCCGTTGTTTTGTTTTGTTTTGCTTTCTCTCTTTCTTTCTTTCCAAAGGGGAATGGTCAGTTGCAACGTGTCGGCCGGGCCCAAAATCTTGATTGAGGTTGAAATGGGGTAGCTGGGGCGGCAACGAGGCAACTTTCCACTTGGGCACTGCTAGCGCGTGTGATCCAGCTTCAACGCTGTGGAAAAGTAGACTTTTTCTTTCTTGTATGCGGCCGCGGTGGGTGCCGTCTTGAGCGGCGGCAAGCGGCGGAGCCAATCACGAGCATCCACTTCAGCAGACCAGGGGTGGCGGGGTTGCGCTACTCGCGGGAGGAGGTGAGGATGGGGTGGTTCACGGACATGGCACCGGTGTATGTCGCGCCCGAATACCGTGGTGGATACGTGCATCCCGCAAGGCAAGTCTGGAATCAGGTACCTTGGAGTCGCATGGGAGAGAATCGGGTGCTCAGAAGCGAGCAGTGGACGCGAGAGGTGGTGCAGCTGCGAGGCACCTTAAGCGTGCTTAGTCATGGGTCGCGACCAGGAAGCCGGAAGAGGCAGGTGGCGCCGCATCGGGCAACGACGTCGACCAACACCTTGCCAAGCCATCCCGACGGCGCCTGCGCAGGAGATGGCGCCGAGGGGACGACGTTTGCAGCGGGCTGGGCAGCTGTGGGAGAGGCGTTGGCGAGAGGAGTTTGCAGGTGAGGTTGACTGCGGGTGGAGAGCGCTGGGCATGCATCGCGACGACAAGGCACCGTGATGTCCAGCGCTCACGTCTCCACCTCGCACCTCTCCACCTCTTGCCGATGGTCAATTCCGGCTTACTCCGGGCCGTACGTACCATCACAGCGGCAGGGCAGGGCGGTCCGTGCCCGGTTGAGCCGGGGCGGGTAGGGAGGAGTAGGTAGCGGTCCCTAGACTCCACTGGACGGTGCCACCTCAGCTTTTGCCAGGAGCTGCGAGAAGCATATGGGCACAGCATTGCAACCCCACGGCAGCTCCTCACCACACGCGCGTCCCAGACGCTCATGCACTCGTAATCAACGGCCGTCCGTCAATCGCCAGCTGCATGGGGTGGGATCGCATTGTTCGTGCTGAGTGGAACCTGCAGCTGCGCAGGTGCGGCTAGCGTCATGACAGGACATCAAGGTGCTCGACCAGCGCGCAGATTCTGTCAGCTGCCGCCGTCGCCGTCGCCGTCGCCCATGCCATGGCTCCCCC
>JAIFKG010001768.1:0-10424 GCA_020351975.1 Phyllosticta ampelicida
GGGTAAGTGTGAGGGCTGAGTGGGTGTGTTGGTGTGTAGGTAGGTAGGGACGGACGCGTACGGAACCAAGTCGGACGAGGGAGGGAGTAGGAAGCAAGCAGGGCGGAAGAACAACCTTGAGCTGGCGCGCAGCGGGCGCGGGTAGCAGGCGGGCAAGGAGGGAGAGGCGCTGGAGGGAGCGGGAGCTGCGAGTGCTAGGCAGAGGTATGCCAGTGGTGGTGACAGCGGAGAGACGAAGAGCTGAGGGAGAGGAAAGAAAGAAGGCCGAGGAAGGGCCAGCAGTTGAGCCGGGTCAAAGTACCGCACGGTCGACTTACCGTGGGCCCGGAAAAGAACGTCGACTGGAGATCAGACGCGTTCCAGGGCCAACCAGGGGGGATTTTTTAATTTTCTGAATGCTTTTTCCTCTAGCTGTCGCGATAACGGGCCGGGCGGATTGAGCGCGGAGGAGGAGTCAATGGTCGTGGGTGCCAATTTGCGACTGGAGGCGACAGAAGAGTGCGGTCTGTAGATGGAGACTTCGGTGTTGACAGGGCGGGCAGCGCAGGCAGGGCAGCCAGCGCCGCCAGGGCAGCCAGCGCAGTCGGGGCAGCCAGCGCTCCAGGCTCAGGGCTCCAGGGCCGCATGCGGGGCGATCCAGGAACACGGCGTCAGGCTCTTCTCCATGCCCGGCCACGTCTTTCGGCCGTCGTCAACAGGCGGTCTGCCACAACTCGATGCCCGGGCCGACTGCAGCGACCGCCGAGGCACCACTTCCTCCCGACCAACCATCCATAGGGAGAAAAAAATAATAATGATCCGGAGATGAACCGCTCACATCCCTTCCGCGTCCAGCCTTCCACGCGTCGGGCCATGCTCTAGTTCTTCGTGCTTCCAACTCGTCCAGGCCCGCCGCTCTCTCCGCGCAACGCCTTCTTGAAGCTTGTAACAAGAACAACTAGTCGACGACACGACTCGAGCTGAGACGACCTGATTTGTAATCCCCGGCGGGAACAAGCGAGCCCAGCTGGGATGCCGCCCTAGGGCCATCAGGGAGCTTTTCCACCACGTGCGTCTCCCGGCATTAGAACTAGCCATGTCTTGTCGTCCGCGTCGCCCGCGTTCCCCGGCTCTCGCCGTCGTTTGCTTTGCTTTGCCTTGCTTTGCCTCTCGAGAGTGCTTGCTTTGCTGTTCCCTGTCTGCCGGCTGCCTGCGCCGGCCGTTGTGTCATTCGCGGCCTCATCAGCCGCTGGACGTTGTACCGCGCTGCGTGGACAACGGCGTCAACTGCTTGCTGCCAGTCACACGACACCCATTCATTCTTCCGGCTGAGCTGGCCGTGCATTTGCTTTGCTGCAACCGCCAAGGTGGCAACCCGTAGCAGTCCAAAACTGACCAGTCCGTCCTGTCGTGCAACCCATGAGGCTCTTCCTTTTCCTGGTTCAGCGCAGTGGGGAATGTTGGCACACGCCAGATAGATGAGATGCTGCTCCTTGCGTCCCGCCGACTGCATCTTGGAGCCACGGCCACGCGCCGTTGGTCATTACAACAACGCTTAGCTTTGCAGCTGGCCAGACATTCCGCCCCATGGTCCGACGCAACAAACTCGATCACAAGTGACCAAGTGACAGATGCTGCTTCCCGTCTTCCCTCAAGTCGCGTCACCCGTCGACCATCCATGGGAATTGAATTGCCGTTGGCCTCACGTGAGAATCCTGCTCGCTGCATTTAGCATCACCGCCGATATTTGCTTTTTTGGCCGTCCTGCATGGCCGTGTCAGTTGGGCATCTTTGTGCCTCTCAAACACGGCAACGCCCCTGCTACCGGTTGTGCAACGCTGACCATGGCTGCTGTTGTCGTGGTGCCACCACGGAGCACGTCCGTCAGCATCTTATTCACATGGTGGCTTTGTCGCCGCATATAGGACCCTAGCCATGCTCTTTTCGTGATGCTTTTCATTTTGCAGTACTCCCTTGTACGGCTATGCGACGTCTTCCTGCTTCTCCCGGCGCCCAATTGGCCTGGTAAAATGGTTTGGCGCAGCCAGTCGCGCCAACAGGGAGGAAGTTGTGGCTAGTTCTTCGCTGCAAAAGAGTGGTGGGTCGGTGGTGGAGAGTCGTGGACAAGGGAAACGGAGCAACGTCCTCTTTTCGCCGTTGCAATCTTGACACTGCAGGAGGTAGCACGACTGCATCGTCCATGTCGACCTCACCGCTGCATGTCAATGACGCAGATGACATGCCCGAAACGATCGAATAATACTCCTCCTCTCTTGAACTGCGAGCAGCGCGCGTGCATCCGAACCGGCCGTTTGACCGCTGTTTTCTGCCGCCCACGATCGCATTCCCCGGTGAAACGGCCTTGGCGGTCCTGGCAAGAACCAAAAGCAAAGATGCAGACTTGGATGGTGGCCAGGAAACGATGAACAAGCGGAATTGTGGTCAAAGGCGGCCCGATCTCGCATCTTCTCATTTCCTGACCGCATCGGCGGCCGGTTCGAAGGGGATTGATTGCCTTTGGTTCTTTAGTTGCACGCAGAGGCAGGAGACGAGATGCATCTCGCTGGGCTCGGTCCAGGCGCCTGGTGAAAGGCCTGCATCCCCCAGATTGGGTCCCGAACCATGGGCGAGAAACGGCAGCTGACGTACCCAAGAAGCACCCAGGCCTAGGCCCAGGTGCAGGCACAGGTGCAGGCACAAGCACCAGACAGGCACAGGCACAGGCACAGGCAGGCGCGTCCGATCTGTCATTCCTCCTGTTGATGCGACGCTGCAAGTACGACGGCCTCAAAAACCTAGACTCCGCCCATTCTTCTCTACATCTCACGTCCATGTCGTTTTTCCCTTCTCAGCCGTCTCGCAGCTTTCAATGACGGCCCGCTCGCCCTGCTCGGCTCGTACCGAGGTTCAAAGAGACGGCCGGCTAGCAGCAGCTGCTTGTCAAGGAAAAGTGCGCTCGGTTAACCCGTCTTCCGACATGGCGTTCCAGAAGTTGCTGGCGGAAGGCCCACGCTCCGTCCGTCCCAGGCCTTCTTCGCCCTTAGGGCTCGTATCCTTCGGGCGTTGTAGCATCCATCAGCCCAACACCTCGACACAACTCAATGTTCAAAGTCTGACCACGTCCATGTCCTCTCTACTATTCCCTGAGCACTCTCCCACTCCCTTGATCCGTCGCAGTCGAGCGGGCGCGTAGGTTGCTGTGCCCAAAAACCCCTTTTTCCTATGTCGGCTACGATTTTCCTTACAGCCGTCGCCATCGCCGCCGTCTACTTTTCATTTCTTTTCAGGTGCTATTGGACAAATCTCCAAGCCGCCAAGAAGTCTGGGTTTCCTTGCATCTGTCTGCCATGGGACAAGTTCAACATCTTTTGGATGGTGACGGGCAACTTTTGGGTGCCGCTCTTGGATAAACTCCCAGCTGCAATTACGGAGCCATGGCTTCCTTTCTTGAGGTTGGAATGGACATACGAGAGGAAATACGAACCTTTTGCTGAAATGGGGAGCGAGGCCATTATGTTTGTTGCTCCTGGTGGAAATCATCTATACGTGGCGAATCCTCCGGCCATCGCAGACATTGCGGCGCGCAGAATCGACTTTCAGAAGCCTCTGGAGAGATATCGAGATGTCAATCTTTACGGAGACAATGTGGTCGTGTCTGAAGGCGAAATGTGGCGACGTCATCGCAAGGTTGCCGCGCCCACGTTCAGCGAGAAGAATAACCGCGTCGTCTTTGAGGAGAGCATACGCCAGACGCATGCTCTCCTCTATCATTGGACAAGAGGAAAGGCGGAGAGCAAGCCGTTGCATCACGTTGACGATGACATGATGAGCCTCAGCTTGCACATCATTAGCAAGGCCGGCTTTGGCGTACGAGTGCTGTGGCCTCACGAGGAATCGGCCGCCATAGAAGAGGATGAATTGGGTCGCTTTGCAAGTACCAAAGCTCCCCCTGGTCATGCTCTGTCATACAAGGATGCTATGAAGAAGCTCATGAAAAACATCATTTGGGTTCCTATTATGCCAAAATGGCTACGACGTAAATCCACGGCCTTTTTTCTACGGCGCTACCCCATGACTAATGTTTGAAACAGAAATCGCACCATTCGAAGGCCCCAAGACGGCCACGCTGGCTTACGAGGAGTGGGGATTGTTCATGAAGGAGCTCTACGACATGAAAAGAATTCACATGCGCCAAGGCAAAATCATCGAGGGCATGGACCTGCTCGGTACGCCTGGTCACGACTCTTTTCTAGAGCTGTATCACTAACACCATCACCTTAGGCGCTATAATGAAGGGCGCCGGGGTCAACGAGGACTCGTTAAATTCTTCGGAGCCGCCGAGGCAGCTGCTAAGTGACTCAGAGATTCTCGGAAACGCCTTCGTCTTCATTCTGGCCGGACACGAAACAACGGCAAACGCAATCCACTTTTCCATTGTCTTGCTTGCTCTGAACCCTTCGACACAGCGACGATTGCAGGCGGAGCTGACAAGGATCCTTGACGACCGATCGTCCGAGGAATGGGACTATGATCGCGACCTGCCAAGAATAATGGGTGGCATGCCCGCAGCAGTGCTATCAGAGACTATGCGCCTCATCCCTGCTGTGACGGGAATACCCAAGAGCACCATGAAAGGCAGTCCCCAGATGCTGAACGTGAATGGTCGCGTCCACATGGTGCCTGCCGAATGCATCATATCCTTGGACGTGCCTGCAACTCATCACAATCCGCGATTCTGGCCCGCGCGGCCTGATATTTCGGCTTTACCTCATGGCGAGGAGCTCGAACAATTCAAACCGGAGAGATGGTTGACCAATGATGTGAGCAGGCCAAGCGCGTCCAGCACACGCGAAGGCTCGCCTGAAACCCAGTCGAGCGGCGGAGAGACGGCATCCCCCAGCCTATTTAGACCAGCTCCAGGTACATTCCTACCCTTTAGCGAAGGACACAGATCCTGCCTCGGCAAGCGCTTCGCTATGATCGAGGGCGCCAGCGTCCTGACGGCACTTTTCCACGAGTACAGCGTCGAGCTTGCAGTCGATGACTTCATCACAGACGAGGAGCTCGACAAGATGCCCCCTGGAAGTCCCGAGCGCAAAGAGGTGTGGCAGAAGGCAGCTGACAAGGCGATGCACGTTCTCAAGCATGGGATGGGAAGCATCATCACGCTGCAGATGAGGCGAGGCCACGTTCCGCTGCGTGTTATCAGAAGGGGAGAGGAACGATTCGCTTGGGGTTGAAGGGGTAAAGTTGAGGCTTTTATTCACGGTCGATATTCGAAGCTCGATTTTTTGTTCGCACTAGCTGTTTGTCCATGATGCATTCTCATGTACTTTTTAATTTATTTATTTATTTTGGAGCTATAGGTAGGTAGGATTCGGCTCACGACCAAAGTTCCAACTTCGTATATATCGCCTATTGAGTACTCGATACAGATCAGGGAATATTTGGTGTTGTTCAGGGTCTCGCGAGGGTCGTTGGAGGGACTGTGTCTGACTCATCCGGCAGAAAGAGTCGTACTAGGGCCCATCTGACCTCCTGCTGCCGAAACTCACGACACCACCAGCTCCACCACCACCACCATCACCACATCCTTCACGGCACCAAGCCCTGTTGACCGGTCGAGCCTACCTGGACTTGCTCCAGACTTTGCACACCCAATTCTGCCTGCGCATAATTTGGCAGTCTCAACTCCTCAGCCCGTGGCTCTACCCCGCATCGGAGAGGAAAAAAGTCAAAAGCGCCAACATGACACCGGACGAGAAGCTAGCACTCATCTACAAGAACCTGCAGGAGACGCTAAACCCTGAGATCATTGAGGATGTGGTTAGGAACCAAAACCGCCCGGTCAAGGTCTACTGGGGCACAGCGACGACGGGACGCCCTCACTGCGGCTACTTTGTGCCGATGCTGAAGATAGCGCAGTTCTTGCAGGCGGGCTGTCACGTCAAGATCCTGCTCGCCGACATTCATGCATTCCTCGACAACCTCAAGGCACCAATTGAGCTCGTCAACCACCGCGCCAAGTACTACAAGCTTGTGATTACGGAGAGCCTGAAGGCCGTGGGCGTGTCGGTCGACCGGCTGGAGTTTGTGCTGGGCAGCGAGTACCAAAAGTCGTCCGACTACATGATGGACCTGCTGCGGCTGAGCACCATGACGACCGAGCACGACGCGAAGAGGGCTGGTGCCGAGGTTGTCAAGCAGACGGACAACCCCCTACTATCTGGTCTCATATACCCGCTGATGCAGGCCCTGGACGAGCAATACCTCGATGTTGATGTACAATTCGGTGGTGTGGATCAAAGGAAGATTTTTGCGCTCGCCAAGGAGGTGCTGCCGAAGCTGGGCTACAAAGAGAGGGCGCATCTGATGAACAAGATGGTCCCCGGTCTGCAGGTAGGGGAGTGATTTGAACCTTGTGTTGTCAGGGCTAGCATATTGATGATCATGTGTACCACAGGGTGACAAGATGTCGTCGTCCGACCCCGACTCGAAGATTGACCTCCTGGACGACCCCGATGTTGTGAAGAAGAAGCTCAAGAAGGCCTTTGCGGCTCCCAAAGAGGTCGAGGGTAACGGCTTGATTGCCTTTGTCGAATACGTGCTCCTGCCCGCGGGTGCCATTGACAGCGAGCCGACCTTTACTGTCGAGAGAAGGGAGGGCGAGCCCCTCGTCTACCACGACGCGCAGAAGCTCAAGGACGACTATGCTGCCGATATTCTGACGCCTCAGCTCCTGAAGCTCGGCGTCACGGACGCTATCAACAAGCTCCTTGGCCCCATCCAGGCGGCCTTCAACGAATCACCCGAATGGCAAGAAATTGAGAGGCTCGCGTACCCCCCTCCAGCACCCGAGAAGAAGAAAGAGAAAAAGATCAAGAACAAGGGAACACGCCACCCCGGCGGGGCGAAGGTCGAGACACAGGCGGATGGTAGCCTGGCAGGCGAGGGCGCTGAAGAGGCCAGCGTGGGCAAGGATGTCAAAGACGCAATGACACAATTGGATTTGGCAAAGGATGAGGTCAAGTCATGATGACAGCACCCACTCTGCGAGAGCAAAAAAAAAAAAAAGATAAAGGACCGGGAACCCTGGAACAAAAAGAGGGCATGGCAGGCCGTTCACTCAAGGTCATCCAACAAACAAGAAAATCAGATTTGCAATTGCCGCCTTGCAAGCCTCCCTCCATTTCTGTTTTTTTTGCCCTTGAGATCAGAAACCCCGACGTAATCCTTTTTTTTTTTTTTATACTTTCACATTTTAGTCCCTTTGATGCGAGATGACAAAAGAGATAGAGTAAGGCTGATCTGGAACAGTGCCTGCCCAGGGCCTCTCCCCCCTTGCACCCTGCGGCCACCACATCATCAAGCTGTTCGGGGGCGTCACGAAGGTATTCGAAAGTCAATTGAGATTCCACGCTTGTTACAGAAGCCGAAGAAGATGCTGGAGAACATTCGAAAGAAGAAGAAAAAAACAAATTTGCCCGTCTTACACCCATGTAGCGGCAAACCGGGCCCCTGCGATCAGATCGTGGCTCGGGGGGGCGTACTTACCCCGCCTCCGCCCGCTGCCTAGATGCTGGGGATGTCATGGTAGATGGTCTTCAATATGTTACCCAAGCCATCTCGTCGCGTTCGCCGGTGAAGGCGTTGTGAGGATCAGAGCGAGGATGCGGGAGCCATGAGCAAGTAAGTGTGGTGTGGGTGGCGGACGGCGCGGGCGGGTGGCCGTCGGCTCGCTGCAAGGGGCAGAATGCTGTCTGCAAGCCCCGTCTGCCAATCCAGCCATCCAATCAGTTCCGTTCGTCGTCCATCGTCGTCTCGTGGTTGGAGTTTGCTATGTGCCGTGAAAGCAATGGTGGCCATGTATGGTGTTGGAAAAAGAAGGACGCTTCCGCCGCCTCGGCTCCGCTCCCGGTCCCTGTCCATCTCAGCAAACGGGGAACACCTTACGAGGCTTACCGAGAAGCTGTAGCGCCGCCAGTGGGAAGCCTTTCCGCTTTAAACGGTTACCAGACTTTATTTTTGTGTGCCTGACGACTCGCTGTTCGCGTTGGCGCGGGTAGTTCTTCCTTCTTGCCTTATCACGCGGTCATGCCGTATATACATGTAGATGCATCGGCAGATTTGGTTACAGCAGTCCACGACACGATGGCATGGCAATGGCCGGCTGCAGTGTCGTGTCCCGCGGCCTTCGTTGTGTGTATGTGCTGCTGACATGGGATAACGCCACCAAGGTCCAGTCTACCTGCAGACCACGACCACGACACAACATGGCCGACAAGAAAGACTTGGATGCGAAAAGACAATGTGAGCCAGCCATCAATTCTTATCGAGGTTTCTGACTACCAGCAAAGCATCGCAATGCGCATGTACTTGTACAACGCTACTATGCCATTGGTACGTGCATCTTTCAACGACAAACGGCTCTTTCCCAAGACATCCTATTCTCTCGCCTGCCAGCCAGCTCTCCAAAGTTTTATTTCTTCCCTCCGCCACGTCCGTGCCACACATCTTCGGGCATGCACGCGTTGGGCCTGTTTGCTTGTCTCTCGTTCTATCTCCAACTCTCTCCCCCTCAATCTTCGTCTTCTTTCCCCGGTTGGGTTTTCCGCCCTTGCTTACGCAATCCGGCTTGTGGCCGGGCAAACAAGCAACCACGGTCCGATGACGCACGCGGGAGCCGGGCATGCAAAAGAAGCTTTGCAAGGCCGTAAACGGCAAGACAGCCGCAGCCGCGGCCGCCGCCGCGCTGTCATGCGGCTTCACTACCGCAGTGTGTCTTTTATTTTGGGTTGGCGCAAAAATGATTTCCAAGCAATGGAAAAGTGTTTGCGCTTTGCCACGCTCAACTGGTCCGCGCGATCATGTCTCAGACTCAAAATTTTTGCCCTGCGTACGTTGATGCATGCATGCATGCTAATGTACGCTGCTGCTCTAGCTCTCAAACCACACGGCGATCAACATGCTCCATAAACTGTGGTCACGCGGAGCCGTGGTTGCTCGTGTCTGTCCCGCCAGTCAGGTGGAGCAAGACAAGAGGTTGCAAGCAAGAAGCCGAGAGAGAAGATGGATGATATCGGGCATGTTCACACCGCCGCTTCGCCCTATTTCGGCCCAAAATATCCCCCGTTTGTGCGCTTTGTTTATCCTCTAGCTTATTCGCAACCTTCAAAGTCTCTCAATTTCCCTCTCGCGAGTCGCAATCAAGTCTGCCTTTGGCCTGAGACAACGAAGAGGCACGGCGCTAACTGCTCCAGCCTTACCAAGGCAGTCACGGCCACGGCCCCGCGAGACAAGACGGCAACGTGGGCGCAAGTTCTACTGCCGCGCTCGATAGTGGCTGCATCCGGTGTGCACGGGCAAGGGGTGTCGCGATTCGACTTGCGCTGAGTAATCCGAAGCAAAGCTTCTTTCCGACGCAAGGGCGACAAGGCAGAGCTGCCCGGCTTGTTTCAGGTCTCGTGTTTTGAGAGCTGCCCTGCCCGCGCGTCATGCTGCTGCTACGCCCGGCCGTATCGCTCGGTCGGCCGGCCTGTGCCGTCCACGTTTTGTCTCAGCCACTGGTTAGATTTCGCCAATAAGGATTGATGCCAATCTGTCGTGCAGTCTGTCCAGTAAGGGTGCGGATGCGGACGCGGACGGAGCTCCGTCCCCGAGGGTCGGAGGACGGCGCAAAAACGAAGGGAAAAAAAAAACAAAACAAAAAAAGCTTTTGGCGCAAAGAACTCCCAATCGGTACTTCATTGACGTGGTATGATTTCGGATTCCTTCGGGTATGGGAACTCGGAATACGGTTCTCTGGTTTCATTGAATTTTGGTGAGATTTGATCTGCAGTGTAAAACTGCCCCCCAAGTTCGCGTACTCGTCCACCTTTGAGAGTATATGTCTTAGCTTCCAATTTGCCATTAGCCCGCTCAAATTCCAATTACCTACGCCACGCCCTTTCCCTCTCTCTCTCTCTCTCTCTCTCTCTCTCTCTCTCTCTTTCTCTCGTCCTTAGGCCGTCCCACCCACTGCAATCAATCCCTGAAATCAGACACAATAACGACGAACCAAAACTCAAAACTCCCCCTGGACATCACGTCATCGTCTCATCAATAAGGATAACTCCTGACCTCATCCTCCTTTTCCATATCCAAGCCTTTGGCGACCTGCTCCGCGTGCTTCTTGTCGAGGTACTCGAGCAGCACCTTTTCGTAGCGGTCTTTGCCCTTGTAGACCTGCGTCGTGGCGTCCCAGCTGCGCACCGCCGAGGCCAGCCGACCCGGCACGTAGGGCTCTTCGCAGATTTCGGTGATGGGGTGGAAGTAGGTGCGGATTGTGAAGACGACGCCGCCGGAGCGTGGGAGTCTGGATGGTGGAAGTCAGTGAGCCGGTTCTACCTTTCTTGGGGGACCTGTTTCCGTAGAGGGCAAAACATGGGGTTGGGCAGGGGTTGGGG
>JAIFKG010001769.1:0-47291 GCA_020351975.1 Phyllosticta ampelicida
TTTTCAAATTTTTTCCAAAAAAAACTATTATTGCGCACCCGTAATTTTTTTAAATCCTAAATAAATGCCATTTTTTTTTTTTTTTTTTTTTTTTTTTTACCAGCACTCAGCCACGTTGGAGCGCAGGGACTCCAGCCAGAAAGGTGTCCCGCTATCAGAGAATCCAGACCCCGCAACGCTTTTTCCCCGGATTCCACCGCCCATTAACAACGTGGTCCCGCTCGGTATAAAGAAGGAAGCCGTCCTCTCATACCCAACCCGCATCGCCTGTTATTCCCCCAACGCCTTGCTCATGCTTTTTCTGAGGCTACCGAGAAGGTCGCCGGTTGCTGAAGTCCAATGTCTTCGAGATTTCCTGGACTGACCTGAGTAGCTTTTGCTCAAAATGAAAATAATGCCAGCACGTCTTGCGTTGCGAAGACGCAAGAGTCCGTCTAACGCTGCCATTGGTCATCGAGGATTACAACCGTGTCGTAAGCCATCGGATTGCGACTCGGCAGTTCGGCGATTGCCCATGTCAAGCCCCGAACCCTGTGTCTTTTCTTCCTCTCCATGAAACCCTTCGCGCCCACGGGTGGTGACGGACCAGCGAGACGAGCACGCGGGTATTCGGTATCTGTCGATTATTGGGTAAAGTGGAACTTTGTATAGCGCGCTTCGCCTGCTTCTCCTGTCCAGCCGAACTTGGTCGTCGCGTAACGTCAGTATGGCGGCGGTTGTCCGTAGGGTTGCGCACCAAACGGCGTCGCCGCACCAGCCCAAACGCTTCCACCACCGCCTCCGTATGGAGTCGTGAAGCCCTGGTCCATTCCACCACCGTAGGCGGTGCCGTTGCCATTCATGTCGGGAGTGCGGCCGCCGAAGGTGTCCATGCCGCCCATATTCCGGTCCGCGCCGCCCGTCAGCTCGTCAATGACTGCGGCGAGCTTCTGCTGAAGAACCTTGACGCCTTGTTGCATGATGACGTCCGGCTCAAGGCCGCCGACAGTCTCGACGTTGATGTAGAATTGGTTGGGGGCGGCGTCGTAGTCGAAGAGATCACCATCTTGCGGCGGGTCGCCCTCGAAGTTCGCGTTATCGCTGAGAGGCCTGGTGGGCTACTTAGTAAAATTGTTGGAAGAGAGGATGGTGAGCAGGAGACTTACCATTCCCTCTTTGCGTCCTCCTCAAACCAGTAGTCGAGGTGGCGCAGCTTGTTGTACGGGTCATATTCAAAGCTGATGGCAGCCGTCGGGGCCCACTTAGCATGTTCTTTTGCAATTCCCTTCTTCGCGATGCACTTCATGCGCAGCTCTTGTCCCTTGCGCAGCTTACAGATGATGCTGCCCTTGTGCTCCGGGTCTGTGATGACGGGCTGGCCGACTAACTCATTGGCGGCACGACTAACGATTGTCAAGTCGCGAGCATAGACGGTCATGATCTCGTCCGAAGTGCAGCGCGCCGAAAGCATGAGCGAGATGCTGCATTGATCGCAGTACTGTTCGCAGTCGCAGTCACGAGTGTAGTTGACGTCCTCGCAGCCCTTAGCACTTAGAGGAATCAATCCGAGACGATGACAGATGAATTCATCGGCAAGAACCGAAGTGTTACGCTCAACCTCGACAAGGTCGATGGCCATGGTGGGAATCTCGGCGAGCATGACGCGGCGCAAAGCGTTGGCAAAGGCGAGGTCGACGTTTTTGAGAACAAAGTCGACGGAGACGTCGTCAGCCTGGAAGTTTCAGCATCGGCACCGCTCAAAAAACATCTCTGTGGCCTATCGTGAAGCTCACATCCCGAATCTTGACCTGGATGCCGTCGACGGCATCCATGCCCAGCATGTCGTAGTCCATGTTGCGACAAGGTCTGGCGACGCGAGAGAGGGGTGGCTATGACAATCCAGGTTCGCCGAGAGGCTGAGGCGTTGTGAGGAGGAGAAGAGGAGGAGGAGGAGGAGGAGGCACAGCCGGTGGGTTGTTCAGGCTGTGGTGGTGAGGTGGAGGAGCTGTGTAGGCCAGTCCAATTGCACATCAGACGCGATGAGGTCTGCGCACCGCGCCCATCGGTGTCTCAGTGCCGACTCTCCGATATTACCGCCACATCCTAGCGCCACTGTGGCTGGGCCATGGCTGGGCCCTATCATCAAAGCCCACGGCGATTACGGAGTATGACTGGCACCGCACTCAACGGCCGGGTCACGGCCGGGGGCCAACGTGGCGTGGTAGATGGCACGGATAGCTATTGTACAGCTGTTGGCCCAATCATATGGCGGGGTCTGGATGACGGCCAACATCAACACCGTAAAAACTATCCATGACTGTCTCTGGCGGCTTCGTTTTCTATGCACGTCCAAAGGAGCATCTGGGTAAGGTTTCCCGGAAAGCTGCTTTGTAATGGTAACCCCACTGCTGTAGACCAGATCAGGAGGCAATATGAAGTCACGGCTATCTCTCGAGTTCTTCTTCTCCTCCTTCATCCCCCCCGCCCCTACGTGAATCCAAAGGTCTCAACATCATCATGGCCGACGTGCAAGAAGTCAAGCAATGGCAGACCCTACAGGATGGGTTAGACAAGCTTTACATGACCACCTCCTCGCTTCAAAAGCCCGGAAAGGATGAGGTTTTGGTCGAGATCGGGGCTGTGTCACTCAACTACCGTGACACCGAAGGTAGAGTGCTGAGAAGGAGTTTTGAATGCGCTTCTGACGTGTAATCCCAGTGGCCATGGGTCTGTACAAGCACCACAAGACCATCGAAAATGGACCACCGAAGCCAATCGTGCCCGGAGCAGACATGTGCGGTGTCGTTGTGGCAGTCGGCGAGGGTCCGGCCACGGTGAAGTGGAAGGTTGGGGATCGCGTGCTGTCGGTCTTTAATCAGACTCACACGACTGGTCAAGTCAAGGCTCATCATATGGCGCACGGTCTTGGTCTACCGCTAGACGGCGTGCTTCAGACTCACCGTGTCTTCCCGACTTATGGCCTTGTCAAAGCCCCTGAGTACATGACAGACCAAGAGGGCGCGTGCCTGCCGATTGCCGCAGTGACTGCCTGGATGTCAATCAACGGCATGCGCCCGCTGGGCCAGCCTGGAGGCAAGGGAGAGACTGTTCTTTTGCAAGGCACTGGAGGAGTGTCCATCAGCGGTTTGCAAATCGCAAAGGCTAGCGGTGCTAAAGGTGAGCAACCATTGAACCAACCGCCCGCGTCGGAGCATGACGTCAGGCGCGTCTTAGTTCTGCTCCATTCCAAACCTTCCACTTCCATCCCCGAACCCTAAACGGGAGACGGAAGGATCCCGCAAGAGACAAGGAACTTAGCTGACAGATCGAAGCGATTGTGACTTCATCGTCTGATGAGAAGCTGCAAAAGGCTAAAGCGTTGGGCGCCGACCACCTCGTCAACTACCGCACGAATTCCGAATGGCAAGATGAAGTTATGAAGCTCACAAACGGCGAGGGCGCCGACATTATCTTTGAGTGCGGCGGCGCGCAGACGCTTGGCAAGTCTTTCGATGCCGTTGCCTTTGGCGGCCTGATCAACAGCATCGGCTACCTCTCCGGCAAGCAGGATGAGCCTGGCGACCGCACCAACGTCAATCTGCTGGCGCTTAGGCGCAACGTGACGTTAAAGGGCATCTTGAACGGCCCGCGAGACAGATTCGAAGAAATGTGCGACTTTTACCGCCAACACGAGCTGCACCCGGTCGTCGACAAGGTATTCCCTTTCGAGGAGGCCAAGGATGCGCTCAAGTATCTGTTTAGTGGCGGCCATTTCGGCAAAGTTGTAGTTCAGGTCAAGAAGGCTTAGCCCAAAGCGGGATGCGGAGAAGCTGTCAGTCCTGTACTCCTAGCAACTACAACTACTCATGCTCCCGCTCCTACTCCTAGCAAATGCGGCCAAGCAAAGGCACAAACAAACGGTCCCCCAATGCCCGCGTGAGTAATGCATATGCACATGGAGTGGTTGGGTAAGGATCAAGCACAAGCATAAGAGCGACCCCAAGCACGATGCTAAGGCCGACGGAAGCTTGCGTTGGACAAACGTGGACGGATGCGGATGCGCATGCGGAGGCGGAGACGGATGCGTGTTGTGTATGGAGGCTTTGACGGGGCGCAGCTGAGGGGCCGGAGTCGAATGGAAAAGAAAAGAGAGAGACGCTGACAAGTGTACGCGGTTCGAGAGAATACGATGAAACACAAGGAAGAACAAATGCTCAGGCTGGGCGTGGGGCGTGGGCCGTGGGCCGTGGGCCGTGGATATTGGATGCTCATCGGGCGCTGGGCTGTGCTGGAGTAGCGTGCAGGTGGGCCGGAATGCGCGTCTGGTGGGTGCAGGCTGTGAAGTGGGAGTGAAGTGTGGGAGCCCCTCGGTCAGTCGCCGCAGCTCGTCGCCGCAGCTCGTCGGCCGCCGTGGGAATGCCGCTTCTGCTGCGCCACCTTGCCGACCCGATACTCACCATCTACTTATTGACTCTGCTTCCTCCACCCCAGTCCGACTCCCACACCAACCGCTCTTCTCTCTCTCTCTCTCCTCGCCTCCCCACCTGCCCTTATTGCCGCCATGGACTCCAACATGTCGCAACAAAACGCGCCCCAGTCGCCCCCCCGTTCCAGAGCTTCGTCCACCTCCTCCCTCACATGGCCTAAAGCCCGCCGTACCCCGAAGCTCTCTATCGACCTTTCAGACCTCCCCCCGCTGATTACGCCTTCGCCTCCATCCAACACACTCCTGATTACCGTACGCTGATGCCTTGCTCATGGTTCACCAAGGCGGCGCCACTGACACATCGCCAGAATCTCCAAGAACCATCCATCTTCCACCCCAGCAACCTCGTAACCATTCGCGAATTGATCAACTCCTACGCTCCCGTGCACACTTGGGCACCCCTGCGCTCGTTCCGCCGCATCGTTGTATCCTTCTTTGATGCGTCAGCCGCCATTACGATCAAGCAAAAGCTGGACGGAGAGACCATCATGGGCGACCGCATTCGCGTCTACTTTGGCACCCACACTCCGCTGAACCCGACGGATCAACACTTGCCGCTGCCCAAGAGCGACAAGCTGTTCTTCATCAGCCCTCCACCCAGCCCACCCCACGGCTGGGAAGTTCGGGACGAGGACCCTCCCAACAAGGATGTGCACGCCGAGGACCTGGCTGAGGCACTAGCAAAACTGCATGCCAAGCACGACATGCCCGTCTCCCCCACAGACACCGACGTCGATGGCAAGAGCCCAACGAGTCCGAGTGTCAGGAGAGCGCGTAGTGGTAGCGCAACCATTGTCTACCATCCCGAGGACCATGGGGACAGTCCGCATTTGCCTGCGATTGCTGTCGAGGACACCACGGCCAGCCCAGGCGAAATGACCCCCATTGATGGAGACAGCCGGCCCATACTTGCTCACACGCAACGTCCTCCTGTGGAGCTTATGCAGGGCGCGTAAAACCGCAGCCATAATCTTGTTTACTGTCATCTTCATGTCGCATAGAATTTTCAGACGGTTTCGGGGTGGGAGTTTTGGCTGCGGTACTTGGATCAAGTTGAGCGTGGCGTTCAGAGGTTCTATTCGGGTATACAGGCCTCGCCGGCCTTTGGGAACAGTGATTCCAGGCAGGTCAGTGATGAGCTAGCCGCTTAAACAAAGCTTCTCAAAACAGTTTACGGGTAAATTAGTACCAAGCGTGTCAAAATACAAAGACTTGCTATCCACCTGTCTCTTGACTAAGAAAGTACGTCGGTTACTTACGTAAATAGCACTCGCAAGCGCGGAGGGGCAAAACTACAAGTAACAGCGGTCTACTCCCTAAAAATACGCGCTGCTAGTCGCTGGGTTCAATCCGACTGTATGCCCAAAAATACCAGGAACGGCAAGGATAGGGTTGTAGAAGAGACCATCGGACGACGCTCAAAAATCCGTGGAAAGTAGCGGATAAAACACGCTACACATGGGTACGTCCAACGCTCCCCACTACGGAACACCTTCGGGCACCGCTATACAGCTGGCAGCCTATTTCTGCTCAAACTGCTACAGACGATGCGTCCAACTTCGACCAGCACCTCGCAACGTCGGGCTCTCGGTCAGCCCGAGCATCCTGTTCAATTCGCCGTCTTCTGAGACTTGGGCCGTCACTTCCTCACTTCTCTCCCAAAAAGCAGGCAGGCCAGCTCGCTCACCTCACACACCTACTGCACTCAAAATACACTGACGACGGAGAATTTGGCTGTTCCTAGCCCACGTCGTGGACTCTTCTCCTGCAAGACAAAACTTCCATTGGAAGCCGAACAAGCCTCCCAAAACCAAACGTTCCCCAACAGAATCCGACACCGTCAACCACCATGTCGGGCTCTCTCCTCAACCTATTCCGCGACAAATGGAATCCACCCGCCAACCCACGCACCTCCTTCTCTGGAGCCACGATCCTCATCACCGGCTCCAACACAGGCCTCGGCCTCGAAGCGGCCATCAAGTTCGCCAAGCTGGGCGCCTCGCACATCATCCTGGGCGTACGCTCGCCGACCAAAGGCAGCGCAGCGGCAACGAAGATAGCGGCGCGCTCCAAACGGGCCAAGGACCCGAGCCTGACGATATCGGCGTGGCCGCTGGACATGCTGAGCCACGCCAGCGTGTACGCGTTTGCGGAGCGGGCGGCGGGGCTGGAGCGGCTGGATGCGGCGGTGTTGAACGCGGGCGTGTACAAGGCGATGCACGCCGTGAGCGCGCAGGGCTGGGAGGAGACGCTCCAGGTCAACGTCGTGTCGACGGTGCTGCTGGCGCTGCTGCTGCTGCCGACGCTGGCGCGCAGCAAGACGGCCGGCGGGCGCGCCCCCGTGCTCGAGATTGTCAGCTCCGCCATGCACAAGGTGGCGTTGCTGAGGGAGGGCGTGTGGGAGAGCGACCGCCCCCTTGACGCGTGCAATGGCCCCAAGGAGTACCATTTCCAGCTGCAGTACAACATCAGCAAGCTGTTCGTCATGGCGTGCCTGCAGTCCATCGCGAAGCTTCGTCGCTTTACGGGGGCGCCGTCGTCGTCGTCGTCCGTCGCCGCCGGCACCGCCTCCTCTCCTCCCTCCGACAGCGACAGCAGCGACAGCACAAAGGCCGTCGTCGACGGCCCAGAGGGCGACGTCATCGTCACATCGTGCTGCCCCGGCCTGTGCAAGAGCGACCTGGGCCGCGACTTTTCCGGCTTCCTCATGGTGCGCATCGTGCGCAGCCTCTTCTTCGCGCTGTTTGCGCGCTCGACCGAGCAGGGCGCCCGCTCGCTCGTCAGCGGCGTCACGCTGGGCAAGGAGGCCAATGGCAAATTCTGGCAGCACGACAAGTTTCAGGAGTAAGTGTTGATCCTCGTGTCTGTTTGATGGATGCTTTGGAGCAGGGAGTCGGTTGGGCAACTGGTTGACCAAGCCAATGCTGACGAATACTGTTTCTTTGACTAGTGTGTCGCCGTACCTTTTGGGCGAAAAGGGCGACGCCTTCAAGCAGAGGGTGTGGGCCGAGGTTTTGGATTCCCTGCGAAAGGATGTCCCCGAAGTGCTTGAGATTGCCCGGCCGAAAGTGGCGTGAAGGACGCAAAGGTCCTTCACGGATATCAGCGGACCTCGAGGTGCAAGTTTCAGCAGAGAGCAACGTTGTTGCAAGAGAAACTATTTGGAGGAGGTTGTTGGTTCTTTCGCGCTTGTCTGTTTCGTTGGTGTTGTTGTCGCGCTTTTCTTTTCATGTTTTTTTGGTTACCTCAGGCGGTTGCATTGTTGTTAACCCGTCTCCCATTCCCCCCTCCTCTTCTTCTTCTTCTTCTTCTTCTCCTTCGTCTTCCTTTTCTTCTTCCTTTTCTTCTCCTTCTTCTTCTTCTTCCTCTTCTTCCTCTTCCTCCTCAAATCACTCACAGTGATAGTCGGCTGGAAGATTTGTCCCTCCCGATATAGGCTGAAACGGGGCCCGGCTGAGTATTCACGTGTCTAGCGAAGACCGGTTGAAGTGCTGGACGCGGATCGAGCTCACTCCCTCGAAAGACTGTTGCGCTAGTAATTTGGGGCATCCAAAGCAAAAATGTAATTCTTGGCCTTGTGAAGCAATGCAGAAAGCGACTGAAAATTGGGGCGGGTATCGTTCTACGTAAACGCTCTCCTCGTCTGTCCAACAGTGGAAGCATAGCTATGAGTATGCATGCACATGTCGAACATTGCCGCCATATACTAGACCAAAAAACGTGGCGCCTATCCAAGCAAGAAACAAGGCTTCCACTGGTGTGATGCGCATGCTTACCCCCCTGTCGCCTCACATACCACCTCTCCTACCAAGACCTCCGCCATCACCGAACAGGCTTGACACCACCTGTTTTACCGGTCCACCCATCTCCTGCATCGGCCGCTGCAATTGCATCTGCGTCGAGGGTTGCGTCATGGGCTGCGCGGTAGCAAGCGGTGCTGACAACGAGGCTGATAAGTCTGCAGAATCCGTTTGTATCGAAATGCTTAAACTTGACGGAACACCGCCGCAGGCATGCCGCAAGTTATGCTCCAAATTTGGCATTCCCAATCGAGCGGTCCCGTTGGCTTTCTTCCTCTGCGGTGTGTCTCCTGGGACCTCTGCCTTTCTCTTCTTCGGGGGAGTGCTCACGGCGGCCATGCGGCCTGGCCGGCCAAAGACTTGCTGCGGTACGCGCAACCGCGCCATCTGCCCTTGACCAGTGGCTTCTTCGGGTGAGATGGGGAGGAGCTTTGCGTTCTGAATGATGTCTGTGATCTGGACATCATCTTCAAGCGTCTTGGCTTCCAGGTGCTCGCTCCGCGTCATGGCCTTGGAACGCTCGAACATTGCTTCTTCGATGGTACCTTCAAGTATGAGCGTCTCGACGTGGACTGGCTTTGTCTGGCCGATGCGGTGTGCACGCTTGACGGCTTGCGCTTCGATACTCGGGCGGCAGACGGGGTTGACAAAGTACACGCGCGAAGCTGCGTTGGCGTTGAGGCCAAGGGCACCCAGCCGCACGTCCATGAGGAGTACTCGGAGACTCGGGTCTTGCGCGAAGGCGACAATATACTTTGAACGATGCTCGTTCGAGATGCCCTTGGCGTAAATCTCGTGCTTTACACTCAAAATATCAAGGCATTGTGCGAGGTAGTATGCACAGTTGTCCCCGTCGTAGAAGACCAAAATCTTTTCATCTTGGCAATAAGTCAAGATCTGATCAATCAGATAACTAAGTTTCGCAGACACCGTGCCAATAATGCGGGTGTGGGCGAGAGCATCATCTGAAAGCAAGTCGATACCCGTGTCAGGTCGCTTGCGCGGTGTCTGAAACTCAGATGCCGAGAACCTTGAATAGATTAGCAACTTGCGTTGTGTGAATACAGAATCTAGGGCGCTCGCTCACCTGTTCAATTTGCCACGCCCACCCTTGACTGGCGTTTTTTCAGTCTCTTTTGCTTTGGCTGATTCCTTGCCCGTGCCATTGCCTTTTTGAGCACCCTTCTTAGGACTAGCATTTGACTTCAAGGCAGAGCGTTTCCGCACACGTTCGACTGATAATTCCACGTGAATGCTGGAAGCCGGCATGCCTTTGACAAGGTCTTTGTCCTTGCCGCCTTCATCATCCAATTCGTGCGACTGGGCCAGGATGGAGTTGACCGCAGCAGTGCCGGCTGCCTCAAGCTCTTCTGTGGGGTCGCCATTCAGCCTGGAGTTAACGTGATTCTGGGCCTGGTGGAGCAGAGTAGCGCCGTAGAGCTCGGCGGGGTCTTTTGCCAGTGCCCAAGTAGCAGCATTCCCTGGCCAGTGGTTTACAAAAAGCCCGATCTCGTGCGTTCTGCTCATGGCTTTCCAGCTCTCAGAACGGAGAACAATCTCCTCGGCGAACTTGATGCAGTCGGTCAACGTTTGGCGGTCCTCTAGAGAGCAGTTGACATCCTCCTTCAGCAGATACTTGCACCCAATCTCAACGGCACCACCGATATCCGACTCTTTCCAGCCAGACCAGAAAAAGTTGCTCAGACGGAGATTGGTGATTAGTCGGTTTCTCGAACCTTGGCTCTTTGGGTGAAAGAGGTAATCAACGTCAGTTCGTTCAGACGTTACTGCGTTGTTAGTGAGGAGGAAAACAAACAGATTGGCTGTCACTTTGTCGAAAAAGCTTGGCTTCAAGCGGACCACACGATGTGTCAAGGGTGGCAGAACAACATCACGCTCCATGTCTGCCGGCTGAGTCTTGACAAGGAGCTGCTCCAGTGTTTTGCCCATGCACTTGGAGAATGCCGAAAGGGTGCGACTTCTGGTGTCCTCATGCCGGTACACATGCTCGACCCATTCGGCCCCTTGGGACCAAGGGCGAATTTGGAGGAAGTGGGTTGCAAGCGTTCCCAAGGTTCTGGCAGCGCCAGTCGACTCTTTGCCGTCAAATTGCCTCCTTCTCTCTAGGGCAGCCTCAAGCAGAAGTTGGACATCTTCCTCCGTGGTTGTAGACCGGTTTGAAGCCAGATCCACCTCGACGCTGATGAGATCATCTCGCGCGGGCGTTCCGCTTATAATCCAGCGCCGTTCTGCCAATACGAGCTTCTGGGCCACCTGGACGGCGTTGGAGTTCGAAGACGAGAAGGAATGCCCTTCATCGATCATGATCCTCAAAAAATGAAGATGTCGTAAAGGCGAAATATACACATTTGACTCCCTAAAGCACGTACACTGCCGAACTCTGGTAGAGCCAATATAAGGACAATTGCATACGGGTGGGGTCTTGTAGTCAGTTGTCCTTCTCCCTTGCGCGTCCGAGCCATCTCGCACTTCCGCTTCGAAGCGACCGCGGCTGAAGAGGACGATGTCAAAAGTCGATAGCTCATTCGCAGCTGGCAGCGGCTTTTTGTTGTGGTCCATGACGAGAACCTTTAGCTCACCTTCCTCGATATGCTTTTTCAGCTCGGAGCACCATTGATGCAAAAGATTCAACGGCACAACAACTATAGTTGTACTGCACATTTGAAGCGTGCGGTGCGGTGGCATTGTAGCGTTCCGATTGAAGCGAATGGGATTTGAGGGAATCTCATAACTTGGATGACATTTTTCGAGCTCCTGCTCACATGCTGTAAAAAACTCTCCAGTCTGTGTCGTATGCGAAGCGAAAACTTTCCTCCACGGAATCGCATGACGGCCTACAGCAGCTGCTGCCATCTGGACAAGGGTGCCGACTTTCTCTCGTATCACGGGCCGCTGGTACTGCGGAGGTATCGTGGGCATATGATTCTTCGTTGCGAGAATGAGACTGAGAGCGATGACGGTCTTTCCAGAGCCCATGAGCTCCGCCAGAACGCCAGACTTTTGCGATGAAAAATAGCGCGGAGCATAGAGAAATTCCATTTCCCGTGGGCAATAGTAGAATTTTTGTCCGTTCGGAGCGCGCCTCACTTCCAAACGGGGGTCGAGATAGAGCTCATCCGATGCTTCGCGTTGCAGCATCAGGGCGGCCGAGCGTGCCTGAAAAGGGTAGAGGTCCGATTTGAGGCCTGCTGGTTTCGATTCTAGGAGCTCCAGCATCGCCGACTTCGAGAATGGGTTCTCGACCTTTTCCGGCGAGGGCTTCGGAGACGGCAGGGTGTTGAAGAGGTAAAAAAGCGAAGACTCATCCGGGGAAGCCCAGGGATCGAACTTTTTCGCAGTCTCAATGGACATATTTTGCCAAACGTCAGTCGAAATGGTCACCAATTGCACGACGTGTTCCAAGGCTGATCGGATTTTCCTAGAGCTCCGATCAACGGTTGCACGGCCAACATCATTTGGGAGAATCCAAAGGCGGATGACTGCGAAATTGGTTGGATGTTTGTCGACATGGCGAGCAGCCTCCGCTCGGATCCATTTTGCTTCCAGCAGCTGGATGAGATGGCTACGCAGTCGATCGACCTTCTTGGCCAATCTCACAACTTCAGCCTCAGTCTTGGGGGCTTGCTGCCTGTGCTCGGGTGCCTCGAAGGTTGGCTCAAGCTGTTTCCAGTTATTTGATGCCAGGCGGGATGCATCGAGCTCAGTCCAGTCATCACCACGGAGGAGGCTCAAGCTTGGCGGCACGAAAGCCAAGATGGATCCGAGCGGAATGTATTTGAGCGTGTTAAGGACATCCGAAGCGCCTATGATGCCCGTGTTTACAGTCAGGGTTTCTGCAGTCGAGAGTGGTGTGGCCGGAGTGCTCGAGCCTGAGCGACGGGTGGATACATTGTGGTCTACGGTGCGTGGGGAACTCCCAGATGTGACGCTCAGGACCGGCGTCATGCTCTGCGAAGGTCAACTCTCCCCGGGACGTCAAGTTCTGACGGATGGGCATGCCAAAGGCAGACGTTGGACATTTCAAAGTACGCCGAGAAGAGAAGTTTTTAATGTCGGTGGGCAATGCAGCTCAAGGAAGGCAAATGGAAGGGCGTGTTGAGGACGAGCGGGAACGGCTGGTTGGCGTGGCGCACAGATTACATACGCATCCAAGCCCTCGGCCAGTCCCGTGATGCCGCGACTGCCTGTCGCGTCTACTCGATCAACTTCCTCTCCGCATAATGATGATTCTTTTCCGAACATGTCTGGACTCATCGCACGCTTAAACAATCAGACAGTCGTAACAATGGCTGATATCTTACCCAAACATGCGGGAAATAAGGTCCTCGGCGCCCACTCCTTGATATCGCATCTCGCGCAGTTGCTATACATGTCAGTTGCACCTTGGAACTCGAAAACGTTATGACCCCAGCTCACGCATCTTCAACAGACCCGACGAGACACTTGCTCTCGCATACTCGTACATTGTACGCTTCCAAAAGGCTGCCACGCAAATAACAAGCAAAGATCCGGTGCCTCACCTCGATGACCACGTACGAGTCTCCAGTTCCAAGGCCCGAGTGGTGCAGGCAAAGATTGGCTCACGTTAACCTAGACCATCGGTCTGGCCTGTCTGCACCTCGCAGACAAACTTACCAACGGATCGGCGCCACTTGTCCATCTCCTTGTCACGGCCTGGCATCTCATGTACCCCGATGCGCCATTCCTATGTCCTCCTTGGCTAGCCAAAGACTCTTCTTCACCCCTCACCAATGGCTCGATATTCATCCCGCTGCGCAATGCGATCGATGCGGCAGAAACGGTTGTGTTGAGAATGTTGGCTTTCAAGATTTCCTTCCCTACGCCAGTGCTTCACTGCGAAAGGTGCTTGGCCCGCGGCTTTGCTATTGCACGCAGAGGACGCCAACTGAGCTGCGCAAGCCAAGTCTCTGAAGAAGAAAACCGGGACCGGAAGAATTCAGAGTCGACCAGCAAGCGGAAATGTAGCTCTGGTGCCGCAGACGAGGACTTGAGCAGGAAGAAACGCAAACAGGACATGTTCCACATGCCCGACTCCACCGAACTGGCGGAACTGCAATGGGAGCCCTGGATGATTGGAGTCTTGAAGACGGCCATCGGACGCCAAGTTCGCCAGCTGAGTCTGGAAGCGTGCGTGCCGTTCGGTCCCGTCCTCCGCAGATCACCATGACAGCTCTCATCGCCAGTTTGCTAACCAATCACTCCGTCCCATCAGCTGCAAACACCCAACCCTAACTTCCACATCCGCTCCAATCGTCGCCGCAGCTGCCGTCTACGTGGCCTTCTCCGACAAGCATCTCGCACCGCCCTTTACTTGGTCAGACTGGACGCAGTATCGCCATTTGCTCGGTTGGGTGAGCATTGTCGCGGCCTCGCCACCAACTCACCGCACGTTCAACGATTTCGTCGAGGCGGTGCACCGGGTCAGGGAGCTTGATGCGGCAGCGACGATGCTGATGCTGGCGGAGAGGGAGCGCGTGACTGTGGATTTGACTGCTTGATCGCGAGGAGGTCGTATGGATATTTGCAGGCTGTGAGGTACCCTGCTTCGCTAGCTGAATCTGCAGCTACCGGACGGACAGCTGGGAGGGGCAGTGCAACCCGCGACACATCTACACGTCATTCGGACCACTATTGGTAGCAGTACGCAAGTACGTAGCTGAGGTAGGAAAAGACATTACCTTACGAGCACACCTTGACGACGGGCAATGGACAGACGTTGGAATAAGCTACATGGCTACATGTACCGCCTGACCGCACGCATGACGTGAGGTGCCAGTGTGCCAGTCCTGTCAGGTACCCCTTGGCTGGTGCCGCAGGTGAGAGTTGGCGGTGGGTAGCACGCAAGGGGTAAGAGGTGCCTTGGTACGTCCAAGCAGGTACCTGGTCTAACTCCCAAAAGCCTGAAATCAAAAAAAAGGGGGGGTCGATTTGCTCTGTTGCACGACAAGATGCAGCCGTCGGTGCCACCACACCACCGGCTGGGTGTGCACGCGCGTTCTGCAGCGCTGCGCCAAAACGCACGGTCAACTGACTAATCCAACTCACTCTGTTTGGACGTCACACCTCTCCGTCCTGCCGTCTCGCTCATGTTTGTTTAGTCTTCGCGCGCACCGATGCTGCCGCGAGGGGTGTTGGGAACCGAATCGGCGGAAGAAGACAGAGGAGAGGAGAGAAGAGTGACAAGGGAGCAGGGTAGGGCAGAGGAAGCGAGTTGGGAGGGGGGACATCCGGGCATCCGGATGGGAAAGCGAGTTTACGGAGGGTGTGGTTCCGACAAGAGGCGAGAGAGCGGGGTGTACGGTGTTGGTTGACACGCTCGATGCCGACGGCCACTCACTCAGATCAGAGTTCCGAGTCCGTCGAGCCGCCCGCTGAAGCTGCTCGTCCTCCGTCGTCACGTACGCCCCTGAGACAATCTCTCCTGGCTTCATTGTCCTTCTGTCGATCCGGAGGACGCCCGTTCCGCCGCGTGACCGACGGAACTCGAAGGGATGAATAGCACAAGGGCGAAGGAAAAGGAGAGGAGGAGAGCAAGGAGGGGGAAAAAAAAGTGCGATGTATGTGGTTTTGGTTTACCTGATTCACCTGCCATGTGACCGCAACGCCAAGACGCGAAGAAAAGAAACAATACGTTGTGGTGGTAGGGCTGATAATGAATTGGGAGACGTTGGGATTGACTGGTGAGACAAGACGGGTGACTGGGTGACTGGTTGCCAGGTGTTTGAATGCCCTCCCTGTCTCTCAGTCTGTCTCCAGGTGCACACGGGGAGTGTTCTGTTTCAGTTGGGGACATTTCAGTCCAAAGTTCTGTTGACCACACGAACAGAAAAGCGAGAATGGAGAGAGACACTTATTATTCAGGAAGGATTGCAACACCAATATCCGTGCCTGCCTTGGATCCAATTGGACGATGCCAATGAGAGAAAGGAAAAAATCGGTACCCAAAATAACAAGAAAAAAAGAACGAGACAGAAAAAAATGACATTGTCATGAGGACGTCAACGGGTCATTTGCCACAACTTCTTTCTTTCCTGGCCTTTCCGACGCAAAAAGACAAAAAAAATCCCGCATCCGACGGGCGCCCTACCCTTTCTGTAACTCGTATAACGACGATGATAACGACGAGGACGACGACGATGACGAACAATGCCGGGAGTAGAAGAAGCGTGATCGATCAAGGCTTCGGAGTGGCCTCGCTTGTCGCTGCCACTGCGAGCGAGAAGAAAAAGAAGGCAGGGAAATAGTCGACCAGCAAGTCAGTAAGCCAGTCAGTTGGATTATGGTGTGTTTGTCAGGCAAGGAGGTGGGAGCTACTGCCAGTCAGACAAGACAAAAAAAAAAAGAGCCAACCAAACACATGGGGCGCTGGTGCTGGTGAAAAGCTGACGATTAGGAGCTACTGCAAGTCAGAAGAGAAGATGAAGTGGCAGTGAAAACAGCCTAACAACTCCAAAAAGCAACAGCCGCAGCATACAGCGCAAAGGAAATGACTGGCTCATTCGACATGACTCGGCAGACAGACAGTAGCAGAATAGGACACCTCCAGCCCGACAGACGGCGACCAACTGACAACAGGCTAACTGCTGGCTGACTATGTGACTGACTGGCCGACTCGCTGTTTTTCCTTTTTTTCTCTTTCTTGTTACTCGCGTAGGAAGGGACAAGTAGTGTCGCTCGCTCGCTCGTTCGTGCTTTTGGCTGATACCTTTCGATCACGCACTACAGAGGAGCATAGCTGGTTATTCTCTGGATGACGACGGAAAAGACAGATCAGCCTAACGGCTGTACAGAAAGAAATATAAAATGGCACATGCGCGCGTGCGGTCTTTTCGTTCTCTTTTCGCTCTTCGTCCCTTGGTTTTACTCGCTGCAAAAGACCGCAAGAGAAGAGGGATGGTGCGTCAATCAGGGATGACAAGAATGATGAAAGAGGGGCGAATCCCGTAAACTGGGGGGGAAAACAGGCAGGGAAGGGGAAAAAACTTACAAGAGACTAAGGGTCAAATCACCCCTAATACTAGCCTTGAGCTCAATCTCGACGTCAAGATTGGCCTCGAGCTTGAGCTTGAGTCCGTCGGTATCGTCGAGGCTGCTCTTTTGCTGCTGGGGGTCCATGCGGTAGGGCTGGTTGGGGTTTGTGCCACGCATGGGTATCTCGCCACGCATGGCGCGAGCGTGAGTGACGGGCCCGTCCATGGACGTGCTGTCGGGGCCGATGCGCTCAAACATTCGCTGCTCCTGCAGCTCACCGTTGGCGTCGGCCTCCTCGAGCGCCTCGAGGCTGTTGGTCTTCATGTATTTGCCCTCGGCCATCATCTTTTGAATACGCTGGCGCCGCGCCCGCCGCGATGCTGACCGCGATCGGTTGGATTGCAGCCCCTGCTCACGTCGTTGTTGCTTGTATGCGTTTTCGGCCTTCTCTTGCTGCATCATGGTGCGCTGGGCCGGCACCACGCGGTGGTCGCTCTCCGAGTCGGACATGGCGGCAGGTGATGGGTATGGGTTGGGTAATGAGAAAGTGGTCGAATCCAGCTCAAGAGAACAAGAGGTTGATGGAATGTAGTACGACTTTTAGGTGTTCCTCTCTCTGGAAGTGGAAGAAGAAACGAGACGAGGCAGACAAGAGTAGTAGTAGTCGGGAGGAGTGGCGGCAGTGGAAGGGGTCCAAGGTAGGTTGGAGCAAAGAGAGGAAGAAAGCGGAGAGAAGGCAGTGTGGTGAGACGCGGGAGCATACAGGAAGATGAGAGAAGAGAGGGAAGAGACGCAAGGCTAGCCAACTCTTGGAAGTGACAGGGAGAGAGACAAGGTCATGGAGTTCATGACGGCGGTCTGGCCAGACGCGCAGACTACTCACGTCAGGAGGCTCGGAAGCACCTGGATGCTACTGTCGACTATGTCGAGGATTGCATGATGCAACTTGTTCCCACCCGGCCGTTTCGAGCGTGACGTCAATGGTGGCTGCAGGAAGCGGGCATCCTGGTCAATTGATTGACTCAGGCGCCCCCGATGCAAAGGCGGCCGGTGACGAAAGTGACCGGCATCGTGACCGGGGCTTGCCAGCCATCCTCGCATCGCCCCGCAGCGCTTCGAGGACGAGAAGCAGAAGCAGAGCAGAGCAGAGCAAGCAGAGCAGTGGAGTGGAGTAGAGCAGAACAGAGGAGAGCAGAGCAGAACAGAGCAGAGCAGAGCAGAGCAGAGCAGAACAGAGCAGAGCAGAAGCAGTAGCAGTAGCACAAGCAGGATTCTCAATTCGCTGCGCAGCCGCTATCCGCTATCCGCTATCCGCTATCCGTCCGCTGTCCGCTTCTGCTATCCGTTTGTCCAGCCTCACAATGGTTTATGTGCAGTCACAATGCAGCCCACTGCAGCCGACTGCATGGCTGATCGCTAGGTACTCACTCTAGAAGAGGCGGGGCGTATTTTGGTCATGTTAAACTACACCAGTGCAATACCAGCCACATATCCAACGCATCCCGTGCCGTGCGCCTTCCAAAAAAATAAAAAATAAAAAAAAGATCATGCCATGTCTGACGTGCAATCGTAATGCTCTTCCTCCATGCCCGAGATATTAGCAGGTACGGAGAACAGCGAAAAGCCAACAAAAAAGAGAGAAAAAATAGCAAAGACGGGTGCCACTGAGGTTTGGAGAAAAATAGACGAAATCGACATGCTTCCTGTCTGCAAGCAACCGGCGCTACTACCCGTGCCGTTCTTCCAACGCGTCGCTCCCGTACGCCACATTTTCTTAGTTCCTAAACTCCTGTCAGCAGATGATCGAGTGATCGGTGCGTCGAGGGTTTGGCGCTACTTACAGCAATCCGAGCGTAAGATCACCGTGGATCTTTGCCTTGAGCTGCACCTCGATGTCCAGGTTCAGCTCAAGACGCAGCCGCAGCTGCTCGCCCTTGCTGTCGTCGCCGCCTGCCTCTTCCTTTTTGCCGCCGCCCGTGAGACCGCCCAGCGTCTGGCCGACCTGGTTGACAGCGTTGCCGGCCGTGTTCTGCACCGCTCCCGTGGCGCCGTTGACCAGCTCTCCGCCGGGTAGCCCTTCGGCGATGCCGTCGAGCGGTCCTCCGCCCTGCTTGGTCTTTTGCCTTTGGCGCTGGCGGTTGCGACGACCTCCGGTGGCAGACACGTCGGACCGCGCAACCGATTCGGTGTCGCTGTCGGGCACGCCTCTGCGCCCTCGTCCGCGGGATTGGCGGCGCCGTGATTGCTGGCGGGGCTCTGGCTCGGGCTCGTCGTCTTTGTCGCCGTCGTCAGATTCGGGCGACTCTTCAGGCGTAGGCTGTTGCTGAGGCTCGGCCTGCTTCTTACCCAGCTTCTGGGGCTTCTTCCTCTCGGCCGTCTTGCTGGACCCCTGTGCTCCAATGGAACCGGAGCCAGAGGCCTGGCCTTGAGCGCCGGCAGAGACTTGGCTCTCTTCGGTCTTGTCCGCCATGGTGGTAGTCGTCTAGGTTTGGTAGAGGTTGTATTCTTTTTGAAGCAAGGCTGTTGGGTGGAGTGACTTGAGATGTGTTTGGAGGCGGAGTGGAGTGGAGGCGAGGAGACTGGAAGGAAGTAGACTTCAGATAGGTACCAGAGGTCGTGAAAAGGAAATGGACGGGGGGCTGCCGAGGAAAAAGATGCGTGGTGCTTCAGCAGGTTTGGCGCTCATGGCCAGTCAGACCCCTGCAGCATGGAGACCGGAGGGCATTGGAGCCTCTGACGCAAGACAGCAGAAGAGGCAGGGTTGGTGCCCTGCACGACGAACGGTGGGGTGGGGAGAAGGTCTCGATCTCGTACGTCCAGGCCGAATCCTCCGCGCGCGGTGCTCCCAGCCCGGACTGCCTCTACCACTCGGCTGCTGCGGGAATCCGTGCAGCGTTCCAAGTTTTTGGCAGACGGCGCAGCGTCATGCGCATCGTCGTGATGGTGCCTTTTCGGCTACTTGTGAGTTATGATTCAATTGCGCAGGCAGGGTGCGCGTCTCAGCCCACCGTTCTCCGGCTAGTGGAGACGGCCTGCACCAAGTCGCAGTGAGGACTCCTAGCGGCGATCGAATCGATAATGATATCAATGGCAGCTGCACCATGCAGACATGACGAGAGCCCTCTTCTGGCCGCCGAAGCCAAGCTGTACGTAGCACCGCGCATCATGGCACGAACGGGTCCCTCGCGAGCGGGAGGGCGGCCGGGAAGTCGGCGCTAGCAAGCGTGTTCATGTCGCTGGAGGTGGTGCTGCCTGAGGGCTGCTCGTTCGGTGGTGCTGCCTGAGGGTTGCACGTCCGGTGGCAAAGCGCCGACTGCGAGAGACGGCCACCATCATCGTCGACGTGTGTTCCGGCTTGACGTATTGTGTGCCACGGCGACGGCGACGGCGACGGCGACACCATTGCCGACGGTGCAAAGGGGTTGGGAGCACTGCGCATGACCTCGGCGGTCCTCCCGTGTTCGCAGCTGCTGTCATCCCGCGCTCCAAGTTCCTCACACCGGCGCACTGGTGCTTGTCTGAGGACGCGGCTTCACGCGATCTGTGTCTCTCGTCCGGGAGATCGCTCGGCCCTGAGTCCTTGCGAAGTTTGATCGAAAAGGCGACGCATGTGCGAACCTTCCGGGCTTGTGGTACCAACCACGGCGCATCTTTGGAAACGAGTGCGATGACCTGAACTTATTGCCCTGATGAGAGCAAACTGCGGTTGAACGTGACCGACCTGGCTGACACGCGTTTACCTCGCCGCCTGGTATCTTCGCGCTCCGACAACGGCTAATCCGTGGTTACCTGTGCCAACTCAGCCATGTGAAGTGACGGCTAGCTCTCTCCAGGCTTCAGCATCCCCGCTCACTACCCACCACCCACCATGGCCGACTCGCAGTCGCAGGACGCTGCCGCCAAACAGCGTGTTCTCTCGCACATGAACGCTGACCATCACGACTCGGTATGCCACTTCCAAGGCTCTGTGCCGTTCCAAGATGGGTGTGGCTGAGTAGCCTCCAGCTTCGCCGATACCTTGAGCATTTCAGCGGCATCTCGTCCTTCAAGGCCCGAAATGCTCGCCTTGCCGACATGTCCTTGGAGTCGATGACCATTGCCGCATCTGGCAAGCCCCACATCATCCCCTTTGACCCGCCCATGAAGGCATGGCGCGAAGCCCGCGAGCGTCTGGTCAAGATGGACAAGGACGCGGTGACGGGCCTGGGACGAAGCGACGTCAGCGTCAAAAGGTACACGCGACCTCGCGGACTGCACGCATTCGTCTTCACAGTTTGCGCCTTGTCTTTGACTCTCGTGTCGAGGCGTGCCAACGCACTGCCGGGATCATACATCTACGACAGCGTGTTGGGCTACGCGCCGGGCTTTGCCGCCTTCGTAGCCACGATGCAGCCATTCGTGCTCTGGTTTATAGTGGTGTGCCATGGCGTCGAGTGCTTCATCCTGGCGCGCAAGCTGGAAAAGTACAACGTGCCGCTCCTCGGTGGGGTCTGGTGGCAGTGGATGGCTTCGTGTGTGATTGAGGGTTTCGGCACACTGCAGAGGTAAGCAACCGGGCGGCGGGACACTTTGCTCTGTTTGGCGCTGATATGAAGACGCAGGGTCGAGGCGCTGGCTCGCGAGGAGCGCCTGGCAAAAGAAAAGGCAAAGCACTGACGGGAGCCATGTCGCCGGGGAAGAACGAGCACTAGGACAAGAATCAATGTTGCTTTAAAAAGAAATGCACAATGTGAAGACGGCGGAGAGCGTGTTCTTCAGCCGGGGATCGCCTCTGCAGGGCTGAAGATCCACCTGGCCCCTTTAGTGCGGTGGACACGATGGACACGATGGACGCGACGTGGAGCTGATGTGCGACGCGTTGGTGCATCTCTCTGCGCTACCTAGGCCGCATATTCCTACGGTCACAGTGACATGTTGACGGGCGGCAACTGGGCAACTGACAAGAAGCTCAGTTGTTGCTTGTGTTCAGCTCAACCCACGCGCGGGGCACCCCGAGCAGCCCAGCTCCAGCAGTCCAGGCGCTTCATCACCGGCCGCCAATCATCATCGCCGCCTTCATTTGCGAGCCAGTCGCAGTCTCACATCCAATAATTGCAGAAACCGTTCCTGGGAAATAACAAACACCCTGTGCCCCGGCCCGGCACCCTCCACCCTTCTACGCGGCGCGTTTCCCCAAACTAAACCACACACATCCATCCCACACATCCGCTCCCGCTCCCGCTCCCGCCTGCGTAAACATCCCTCTTTTTTCTCCCCCTCCCACCCCCCCAAAAACACACCGATTTCTCCAGAACCCTCTCAATGCTGAGTTGATCATTCCTCCTCCGCAATGGCCTCCCGTCCCCCCAGCGCCCTGTCCCTCTCGGCACCCGTTCTCGACCGCAGGAAAGTCGGCGACGCTCGTTCGCCTTCGCCCACGCGCGATCGTCGCCGAAACGTCAGCGCCTCCGACGCTGCTTGGCCCATTTCTCCTTCGGCCACCCTCAAAGCTTTTACCGAGGGCATCGACTCTTCCATCGGCGCCCCCAACGACCAGACGCTGCTCGCTTCGCTGTCCAACGCCTCTGCTACGGAAAAGGACCTTGGTGTGCGGGTTGCCTCGGCTACCCACAAGATCAAGACGTGGTGCGCGGAATTGGAACAATGGACTTGGCCGGAAACGTTTGAAGAGCCACATGGGCAGATGGACCGCATCACGGGGGAATGCCCAGGCTCCGAAGGCGTTCACGTCGCATACTGGGGTTCGCTGCCTGCCGCGCGTGTCCAGGCCTACGGAGAGCGGCTCGATCAGATCAAGGACGAATTGGACGATCTCAACATGGACGAGCTCAAGGGATACATCCTCGACATGTATCCCATGGATCGCTGGCAATCGGCACCCAACGAGGGAAAAAAACGCGCCGAATTACATTTGTTAGACGACTTTTCCTATGTCGTGACCCACACGATGCTGCAGGCTCTTCCGTGTCTATCTTACCTTAACCAACTGTCGCGCACGTGGACAATGAGAGTGGCCGTCTTGCGCGACGTTCCAAGATTCTTGGGTGGTCTGAGGGAAGCGAAGAAGGCGCTGCGCCTGGGTTGGGACTCCCTTGTGCCCCCAGATGAATCAGAGATCTCGCCACAGGCCCTGGCCGAGTGGAAGGAAGCTGCGCAGACGATCCGTGGCGTTTTGGAGACGCAAGTAAGAAGCTTAGGGCAGAAGCTTGACCGAATGCTTGATGCTCTTGAGGACATGAACGACACGCTCCCGAACGATTGGATAGACGATTTCGAGGAACTCGAGGCTGGTTACGGGAAATGGTGCTCTGAAGCTCAACGCCGAATTTTCGAAGCCGATATGTTGATGTCTCGGCCGTCAGAGAAATTGACCCGCCCAACATCGGCTCGCGGTGCTGATCAGCCCGTATCGTTTGGAGGAACTCGGTTGACCAGCCCAAGGGAAAGCCGTTTATCGTCGCCCGGGGACAGTCCCTTCTCCTTGTTGCCTGGAACATCAAACGATTCACCCAACCTTTCGGAGCGGGCCGCAGAACCTTCACCGGGTATAAACAGGTCCATTACCTCTTTTGGGTTCGATTCTCCCGCCGGCATACACGACCGGGGTCATCAACGCAACCGGTCGAGCTCGGTCCCTGAAATCCACATCTCACCTTTCAGGCTGGCACCTAAAATTCGACTCGAGACTATCGAAGGAACACCCACCAAATCTGGCTCTCGAGTCTTTACGTTGCATCCCGAGGACATCGACAGCGATGAGTTCGAAGTATCTGGAGACAGCGCGAGGAGCTCGATTGTAAAGGAAAATGAGGAAGCGGCTCAAAATCACAGGGCTCCTAACCCTAACCCGAAAAGCATTGATTCCCAGGAGGACGACAATTCTTCTACACCGTCGACTCCGCTGTCACCTGAGGCTGAGCGGTACCAGGCCAATGTGGAGCGCTCTGAGAGTTGCTCTGATAGCATGGCGAACGAAAGTCCCGCAAGGAAAGCCGAGACTGTAACGTCTTCAGACGCGGGTGATGATGTATTCTCCCCTGGCACTACACCAGAACGTGAGCTTCGGGGTAGTCATCGCTCGATTGGCTCGCTGCGGTCGAACTCTAGCTTTGGTACACCTGACGATTCTCCATCAATCCGTGTCCTGCCAGAACGGTCCACTAGATCCCGACCACCTCTCAATGCTGCCATGATGAAACGGCGCGATAAGGGCCATCAATCTTCTTGCATGTCTGGCGGCATGGACTCGGATGACGATTCCCGAGTGTTTGAAAGGGGTTCACTGTCTCCTACCGAATCGTCATTCCGCCTTACTCGGAAAAACCAACACCGGAGACAGTCAAGTGCCACACAGGACCTTGAGGCACAGATTCGTAGGATCATCACTTCAGTGCATGCTCCGATCCATCTCTCTTCCGGTGAAGACAATTCGCCGATGGACTGGGCATCCAGATCGACTCGAACTTTTTCGGCATCTCGCGCCGGTTCTCGTCCTCCGTCGTCATTTCGAACATCTCGTAAACCAAGTACCCCGGCGATGATCTTGTCTCCTGTCAAGTCTGACCAGGGCTCTGGCCCACAAACATTTCAGCAGCGAG
This sequence comes from Phyllosticta ampelicida, assembly GCA_020351975.1. NCBI lineage: Eukaryota > Fungi > Ascomycota > Dothideomycetes > Botryosphaeriales > Phyllostictaceae > Phyllosticta > Phyllosticta ampelicida. Next base: position 23,877 of record JAIFKG010001769.1, read on the forward strand.
ACTCGGGCATCAAGCTCTATCACCTTATCCAACCCGGCCAGGACAAGCCAATCAAGCTGTTTGTGCGCCGTGTTGGACCGAATGGCGAAAGAGTCATGGTCCGCGTAGGAGGTGGATGGGCCGACCTGGGGGAGTACCTGCGACAATATGTCGAGCATCATAGCCGGCGCGTCGTCTCTGACAGCAAGTTTGAGATACTCGGAGTGGAGCACACGCCTGATGGCGTCAGACCGACCAGTTCGCATAGCAATACTGGATCAAACTCCAAGACCAAGTTCCTCGGTACCCCGGCGACCGGTAACAGCAGCAGATCTCGACCTGGTAGCGCCATGTCAAGTTACAGCTCCATAGGAAGAGAGGAATTTGGAAATTCTGTTGGCTCGCAAAAGTCTTGGGCCGGATCTGAAGTCGGACTCGCAGGCCCTACCAAGAAGAAGCTCGACCTATCCGAAGAGAAACTGGAATGGATTGAGGGCATGATGAACCAGGCTAGGATGCTCAACATGAACGACGAGCCTAAACCGGCTCCCACAAAGAAATTGTATTTGAAGCATGCAGACAAGTATGGCCACTGAGCGGGGTACAACAAACCAAAATGTCCGTTTCGGGTAGAGAGTTTTTTGTTTCTTTTCTTTCTTCATTCCTCCTTTTCGGCCCCGCATAGGCCTGGAGTTTTTTGGGATTTTCTAGCACCAAGAGATATCCACATCAAGCTGGTGTTTAGAGACGGGATTGGTATAACCGCAAAGGAGCAGTGCAGTCTTGGCTTAACTGAAGGATTGGGGGTTTTCGGGACGAGTAACGGTGACGTACAGGCATGGGTAACTGACTGACGTTTCGACTTGTGATACCCTCATGAAGGACGAGTTCGGATCGAGGATCGGATGCGGGTGCTGCGTGGCCTCAGGGACGGCGTTTTTTTACTACTACTCTCTTGCTTCGCTGTTCGATTCTTGGCTTAGTTGGAGCTTTCAAAGGACTAAATTTAAATGCCTACAATCAACACTTACTTGAAAAACTGAATCCAGTGCTGTATGCGTAGTGCAAAAGGAAGACTTGCAAAGGACAGTAGGAATTGAGAGGGTTTCGTACACGTTGAGGCGGTCTGTCCCTCCATATCCATTGTGCACCCAAGCGAACTGGATGCCTCAGGCGACATATCTCAGACCGCTCCCCTGCGCACAGACGAAGGCTCGTGGCAACGGGCCGACTCACTGCTGTCCGTTTTGGTCCACGCCTAACGTCAATCACAGGGTATGAGAGTGAGAGAGGTAAAATCACAGGGTGTTGTGAGTCTACTTGCCGCTGTAAGATCTGATTGGTTACTAAGCGCAGACGCTCGGTCTCCTATATATCAGCTAGTCGTTAGCTTAACAGAGCAGAACCTACACTCTGACCACCGCCAAAACACCAAGTCAGTGCTTGCGCGCCGCTAGTCACCACTGCTAGCCAGCGACGAACGCTCCCTCGACTCACGCATACATCCCCGCCAGTGGTCATGGACTGGCCTTGAAAACGCGTCGCACCTCGAATCTTCTTCCGCCAACGCCTCTCCGTCCTTGCGCAAGCAAACCAAGACTGCCCCACGACACACGACGACCAAGCCCTTCCCAACTCGCTCGCCAGTCATGGAAAACCTCTCCATCCACGACCCTTCGTCCGGCGCACCGCCGCAACAGCAAAAGCAGCCAACAGGCGCTCCTCCACCGCCGGGCCCGCCGCCCATGACCGTACCGCAGCTGCCGCCGCAAATGTTCACCACCGCCGCGCAGCTGTTGGACTTGACAGACAGTCAGTGAGACCTAGGACCTCCCCGATTGGTGGGACGAGGGCGGAAGCGACACGGGCTTGCGAGCTTGCCTGCCAGCTTTGTCCATCTTCCTCTGCTCCAAATGACAACATGGATAATGCGGACAACGGAGACTGACGAGCGTGTGTGATGCAGAGAAGCTGATGGTGTCGTTGCGCGACGGGCGGAAGTTGATTGGCGTGTTGAGGAGTTGGGATCAATTCGGTACGGCTTTCACACTCCCACTGGGCCGGCGGTGAAGACGGAAAGAAATCTACGTGGCTAGGGACATTGATTGGGTTGTTGCTGACGCACCATCCCAGCGAATATCGTCCTCCAGGACACGGTTGAGCGCATTTACGTGCAGAACTTGTACGCCGACATCAACCGTGGAATCTTTCTAGTGCGTGGGGAGAACGTCTTGTTGCTGGGAGAAATAGTACGTGCCCTTCTTCTGCCCTCCTGCTGCTACAGCCTTATCCAAATCCGCCCAACCACGTCCTGCACCCTGGAAAGTCGACAAAAACCAGAGCATGTCAACGGAAGAGGCCAGCACCACCAGACTTTCTGCTGACCATCCTACGCTCGCAAACAGGACCTTGACAAAGACGACTACATCCCTGAACCCTTCCAACCAGCACCCGTCGAAAAAGTCTTTGCGCTGCAGAAGCAGGAGCAGGATGACCGCAAGAAGCGGGACAAGCGGCGCCGCGCCAAACTGCAGACCCACGGCTTCGAGGGCGAGCAGAGCGGCGAGGCACTATTTTAAACAGTCATGAGGATGCGAACGAAACTACAGTCGGTGGGCCTGGTGCGTGTTTATGCGATTTAAGCAAGTGTTTTACGGTATTTGGGACCCTAACCCGACACACCGTGGGGAAAGATGTTAGAAGAAAGAAGAGGAGGCCGACAAATCGGACTCATCATTGGCAGCAGCGACAGAACGAACTCGGCACCCAGCGACAGGAGAAGAAGTTGAAAGTTGAAGAAGGGCACGGCAGAATCAACCAGTGCGCTCTCACAGAAGACAGCCGGTGGGCATTAGACATGTTATACGGACGATGACCTCCAACAAGCACGAATTGGACGAGCAGGGCAAGCAAGCATGATCTGTGGACGGTGTTCAAAATAGGCATGCGCATAGGAATGGAATTGAGCCCGCAGAATATTGTGAAATGCGGCTCTTTTCGGAAGAATGGGTTGTTTGGTGGATGGGTGGACGGTTGAGAGGGTGGGGATATCGAATCGGAAATTCTTCCTTCACCAGGCCCTGCTGCTTTTTGATGTTAAGATACAAAGTTGCGTGGCCAGGCTGCCGCCGGCGTGGCCGATTGCTCAAATTGGGTTTGGACGCGGTTTGACGTGGTAGTTTCGACGTGCGACCGATTGGTTGAGTCTTCATTTTTTTCTTCATTTTTTTTTTTTTTTTTTTGTCGTTTGATGCCGAAATTCCTGCCCTCGCGGCCTCGGGGTATCATGATTTCTCGCATCCATCTCTTCATCTCTCGCCCTCCAAACTCAAGCCTTCGTCGACGACTCTCACATCCTCTTTTCCCCTCGGTCTCAGCTCTCCATGCCGGATACAGAGCCAAAGAGATCTCGCTCCTCCTCTCCTTTCCTTCACATAATCATATGCCCATCCTCTTCGGCCCCGCGCGTCTCTCCTGCCCTTATCTGCGCAACCAACGCCATAAATTCCCTCACTCCCTCGCCCTCCTCGCCCTCCCACGCCTGCATCCGCAGCAACTGCTTCACTGCGCTGCGATCCGCCACGTCTTGTTTCCACTGCCCACCGCGGTAAACCCCTGCTCCTCCTCTGCCTCTGTCACCGCGCCCACCCCGCCCCCTACCGCGCCCGCGTCCGCGTCCTCCTCGCCCGCCGCGATGGTGGTAGTGGTGTTGTGAGGGTGAATCGTGGTTGGGCGAGTTGGGATCGGGCTCTTGTGTCGATGCGTAGACGCGCGCGAGCCGTGAGCGCAGTGCTGGGTAGCGTGTGAAGAGCGCGGCGAGGGACGGGTGTGCGAGAAGGGGTGCGTAGGGGGATGAGCCTGAGGATGACGAGGTGGTTGGGTTCGCATTCAGCGCCGCACCCGCAGCTCGGCCGTTTTGCTGTGCAGATGCTGGTGGCTGGACGGCGGACGGCACGGCGCTTGCTTCTGCGGCGGGAGGATTGCTCGCTGACGAGCTGGCAGTGGTGATGGAGGATGGGGGCGCCGTGGGAGCGGAGGCTGGGTCTGCGTGCGCGGAGGATTTGTGCGTCTTGTAGCAGGCGAGGGAGCAGCTGCCGCGACGCCGTGCCGCGCGGGCAGTCTCGTCAGCACTTTGTTACCGCTACCTGTGGGGTTTGTTGCCTGGAGGTAAAGATGCCACTCACTATTGCAGTTCACACGATGGACACTTGTATTTTGGGGGCTGGTCGGCGCAGACGCCGCAGGATTGTGAGTGCGGCATGGTGGTTGCGATGGTTGAATCGAGGTGTCGGAGATAGCATGGAGTTTGGACCTTTTTGGCTACTGTGCCGCTGCCGGTGTGGCTGAGCCGGCTGGCGGTTGTGGCGCATGGGAGGACCCGACCCATCAAGGCGCCTTTGTCTTCCTTCACATGTTCACGCCACATCTAACCCTCGTCTACAACGTTGCCTGCAGATTTGGAATTCCGCTGCCCGCATCGATTCCGGCATTAAGAATGCTCTCGCTTCCGTCAATGAGACATCACCCGAGACTTTGAAACAATCAATTTCTCTATTGTTCTTGGACAAAACGATACCACCGCCGCCGCCGCCGCCGCCGCCGCCGCATCTCACAGCGCGACGTAGATCCTCGCCATCGTCTGCTTGGCTGGGTAGAATGGATTGACCTTCCTCCCCCGCTCGTCAATCTCTTCGTACATGGTCGTGTTGAATTTGGCCACCACTCTGCCCTTGAAGGGTGCGGGTGGGTTGCTCCACGCCTTGGTCACAGCGTCGTGTGAGCATTCTATCTGGATGCCGCGAAAACCTTTTGCCGCAACCACCTTCATGACGCACTGAGACAGCGTCCTCATCAAGCCTTGCGCCTCGTATTCGACCCGTGTAGCTGTTGCCGCACGGAACAGCACTTGCTTTGGCCCCGTAGCCTTCCATGACCGCGGATCTCGCCGATCCAGCAGCTCCAGCTCCTGGTACATGAGCGCGTATGGCGGCAGTATATCGACGAGCGGCTTCATCCTGTACCTGTCCAGTGGGTTTATGCTGTCGTAGGAGATGGCGACCGAAACGAGTGGAAAGTCCATTTGCTCTAGCAGGTCTACCCCGTCTGCCTCGACGTCTCGCTCGTCCCAGTATAGCCATCCACCCGAGGGTATCGAGTCAGCGTTTTTGAAGGTGTATAGTTTGTCGAAGACGCCGTATGAGAAGCCTGACGAGATTCCGTGTCTGCACAGGTAGTCGACGGCGCGGAAAAGGGCGTAGGTGCGTTTTGTTTTGCTTCCTGGAAATATCACCGGCCAGACTGGTGAATGGAACATGTTGCTATGGGCAACGATTGCCTTAGCCCATTCCACATGCTCTGGGCCGAGTTTTCTGATTTCGTAACGAGAATGGAGAGACATGATGGCGGCAGCGTATAGGTATGCGGAGGAGAAAAGGCGATTGGAAAAGTGCGAGGGAGAAGGCCATTTTCGAGACATGGGACTAGGCACTACTTAACACCACCCAGGCGCTAAGGCTAACAATCCTGATCAGCAATTTTCACCGGTGCGTCTGAATCACCGTTCCACATGTTGGACGAGTCCAGCTAGGCAACTGCGGCAGAGGCTCCGACAAAACGCTACCAAACGGGGCAGTTCCTAGAAGCCCAGAGTAGCCTCGCCGGCCGTCTGTGACCCCTATTGGCGCTACACATCACATGAATTAAGCACATTCTTTAAGTCAATGCTTGTGTTATCACAGCTAGCTGGCGGAAATTCTGCCTCGTTTCCTATACGCGAACAAGAATTCTCCGTAAATGTGCCAGCCCATCGTCGACTTCAAGTCGCTTGACGGATACTGTCCATCCGCTGCCGGTCGAAGGAAGCAACTTGAAACATGTCACATTTTCATCAATTGTTGGCGCAAGATACTGGCACTCCAAACACATCTACAAAGCCACTTGGCTTTTTGCGACCCTCTGTAACCGAGCTTTGACTGGAAACATCGCTCGCTTTATGATAGCTTTGTACGCCTAGCTTTCAACAAGCCCGGCCTTGACGCTGAAACTCGTCGACGCGCTCGTAACACGCAAAAGCTTGTTTACAAGTACCTTGTGATGTCTGTAAATAATCCTCGCGGTCAGGAAGCTTTTGGCGTTCTCCTCAATTGCCCGGCCATGCACTCAATTGCCCCTCAGACGTCTTGTCGGCTCATCTCAAACCAAACGGCCAGCAACCACAACATCGATGCATCACAAACGCCGATCGTCCTCTTCAGCCGCACTCGGGGTCTAGAGGAAAGAAAACACATTCCCAAACCGCATCGCGCGTCGATCGCAGCTATGGCAACGTGGTTCCAGACCTGTCGCCTCGGGCCAAACATCTTGGCGACGACAGCCGGGCTGTGCCTGTCGTGGCTTCAAAACCTAGCGCCAGAGTCTCTGCCAAGGGGCAGACCACACTCTGGATACCTCGATGCCTACGAACTCACCGGGCGGGAACTCGATATTCGCATGGAGCGGAAAGCGCTAGCCAGCTCTTTGGCTTGGTCATGCGAAGGCATGTACCGAGCCAAGACCTAGAACTTAGACTCGCCATTTATGCTCGATGAACAAGCTCCATGCTCACCGTCAGCAAACAGGGTGTGCAGATGCTTCTATACGAATGCAATCTGCACCTCGTGCTAATTTTCCCAAATTACTCGGTCCGGCGACTTCTCACATAACTACTTATATAGAGGCATCGCGACATCTCTGCACATGCAAACTCTCTCTTCGTTCTGCTGAGCTATGCTCAACTTAGAGAAGCCTTCTAATGGCCTCAGAGTGTGGCTGTACGTGTCTCTGGTTCTTCAAAACATGAACGATATGAAGTCTAATCTTTAAAAGGGGTAGCTGAGGCGAGTACTCAAGCGCTTACAGAAAAATCGTGGTTTACAATACATGCTCTATGATCACTGTTGGATTTCCCCCATCGGAAGGAGCCGTTGCTCAGCCCTGTAAATGGATGCTCTGCGAGGATTACGCACCGACAGCGGTTATTCTCTGCCAAAAAAGACCTCTTCAGCTAAGGATGTTCGCAGCTCGACGATGCCTCGAGTAGGAACACATGGAGCAGTCAAAGCGCCTGTCTATGCGACTGATTGGAAGCAAGCTATGGTGGTCATACGCTTTCACTGCTTCTGGCGGCGGGGACGCTCCAAGGGAAAATACACCTCCTCGGCCCCGGATCTTCAAAATTCCGGATCTCATCGGCCTTTGCCTCCCCCTGCAAGGGACCACGGGCGGAACTAAACTCAGAGAAGGTTACGGTACGATATGATGTCCTGTGCGGCGGCATTAGCTACGTCGGCATCAGCTGCGACGGCGTTAGCTACGACGACGAACCCTCAATCCTTACCCTCTCTCTCTCTCTCTCTCCCTCTCTCTCATCCTCAATCCATGCTGGAACCAAAGAGCTACTGGTCTGTTCGCGACTCTCGATTCCAAGGATGTGGAGCTTGTGGAGCGCCCAACACCAGACAAGGGATTGGAAAAGCGTCGCTAGATCATGGGGTCCCGGAAGCAGCATTTGATCCATCTGAAGCTGACTTCGTACCCTCGAACGCGGACGTTTTTCGAGCACCGAATTTTCGAGACTTCATCTTCCAAACATCCGACTTTGGCGCGCGACTCCTCTGCAACGGCTGATTTGCTGGGCTTGGCTTGACCCTCACGGTTTGACCCCTGGCTAGCTTTGGCGGTTGTGGTGAGCTTCTTCTGTGCACTGCTCTGTCCACAACGACCCGCGAAAGTCAATTGGATGGGCGATGGACGGTCCATATTCACATGCGGTGTTCTTTCCAGGAGCGAAACCCCTCCCGCGCACCAGTTGGTACGCGAGGGCGCCTCGTCGCATTCCAAAGCCCAGTCTGTTTTTCCACTGGGATCAAGCCTGAATGACCATGTTCGTCCTGGGAGCTCTCAAGTATTGCCAGCTCGGACAGCAGCTGGTCATGTCGGGCCCACAGCCCTCGTCGCCGTCAATTGTTACGTCATCCACTTGCAAGTCATTGCTTTGTGGGTGGACAGTTTTGTCATTTGAATAGAGTTGCCCAAGTGTGGGAAATCGCGACTGATGCTAGAGAAGGCCCTTGCAATCACTGCCATCGTCCCTCGAAGACAGGGCGCTTGTGTGTACGAACGGCAACCTCGTTTCCAAACCTTAAGGGCACGACAAACGCCTTCCTTGGGTCTTGCTGCAGCCAAGATTGCCGGATTTCCATTGTATTCAGGTGAAGCAGCCGACCCCTTGTGGATTGGACACTAAGAGATATCGCTTGCGGGCGGCCACAAGCGAGAAGATCGGAGATGCGGATCATGGTGGTTTCTGAGGCGGATCGACAGACCACAGCCGCAACACTCAACTCGGCATACCTCAAGGCCCAGATGCTGATGTTGAGCGCCAGGAGAGGGCAGAAATCTGACGCCAAACAGCTGATATCCTGGCACGGGCAACCAATGGCGCAGCTCAAGGCTTGCAAATCAGGTTGAATTGCTGGCCTATTGTACGGAATTGTATGTTTTCAAAACATAGCCACTGCACGCGCGGGGAAGGACGGTTGGCACATCCCAGGCTTTCAAAAAGCCTAAAATGAGTCGCCATCACTGTTGAATAACGCAGGAGACAGCAGCAGCAACAGCACTGGCAATCGACTCCCAGTCATTGAGGGAGCATGGTGGAGGGTTAGTTTTGCCTCTCTGTGAATCTCGAGCGGGAGCAGAGACAATCCATCTTCTCCACTGGCCATCGAACCCGCAGGATGACGGAACTGAGCACCGAGCTTCCTAGGCCAAACTACGCGGATCCGCCGAGCCAAGCCGGCCTGGTGACGGGCGTCGAAACGCCGTTTGTCATTATCATGACGGCGGCGGTCATATCCCGCTTTTACTGTCGAGGCGCTCTCAGGCAGGTCCTCACTTGGGATGACTGGCTCATTTTGCCAGCATGGGTAAGTCTAGGTCCGTGTCTACGCGTCAAGATGCTGATTTCAACTGCTTCATATTTCAGGCCTGCTTCATAGTCATCTTTTGCATTACCAGTTACGAGGTCTGGCACTTGGGCACGGCGCGGCACCTTGGGGACGTTTCACCGCCGTTGGTACTAAAAGCATTAAACGTAAGCAATCACCAGCAGCAAGTTGAAACCCATATGCGGAAAGTTGATAATTATTGCCCCTAGATCAACCTCGTCTTCCAAATATGTTATCCAATCGGCGTCGTCTTGAGCAAGGTATCGGTCTGCGCAAACTACATGCGACTATTCCCGCTTCAAAAAATCAACATCCTCTTCTGCAAGTTCGCCATAGCATTCTCGATGGCTTGGGGTATCGCGACATTGATCCCGCAAGTCCACCAATTTTTCAAGTGTCCGCCTGAAAGAGGGACCTCGTCTGGCGTCAAGATCTACCGCTCATGCATCGACCAAAAGGCGTTTCTTCTGGCCACGGCGAGCCTCAACACCGCTTCGGACTTCGTCATATTCCTGTGGCCGATCCGCTTTCTGTGGGGCATGAAGCTGCCGCGAGATAAGAGGCTGGGTTTGATAGCGCTCTTCAGCTTCGGCCTGACGTAAGAGTAATCCACGTCTGCTCGCAATTCTTATTGAACTCACGCGTTTCCGACCAACAGAGTCTGCATTGCTGGTCTGATTCGAATGTGGTACTATACGGTGTTCTTCAAGAGCACCGATCCATACTGGGACGGCGTATGGAACTACATCCTCGTAGCCATAGAGACGAACCTCGGAGTGGCATGCGCATGCCTCCCATGCATCAAACCAGTCCTCGTCAAGCTATTCCCCTTCGCCTTCCACCGCTCGACGTTACGATCAGAAGAAACACCTAAGCGGGGAGGAGGGGCAGGAGGAGGCGCGCACCGACACGGTACGCACCACACGGCACCTTCGACCGAAAAGGGGCCCACACCTCTGCTCCATCACCTTTCCGTCTCATGGGGTACGACGCTCAACTGCAAGCACTCGCATATCAGTACCTCGTTGCAATACAGCACTGACAAGACGGTTCACGGCGAGCACAGCGGCGCCAACAGTTCCGAAGGCGAAACTGCCATTCTGATGGACGACTCCTTGATCTCGGGCGGAGGCACCGCTGCCGCCCACAGCGTCAACGCCTCGAGTCTGCGTTCGACGTATACGAATGACGATATCATGCCCGAGATGCCCGGGAGAGCCCTCGCGCCCGACGAGAACGGGAACCTCTACGACGGTATGGACAGTACGGGTATGAGAGAAACTTGGCACCAACATGCGCCCACTGTGGTTTGCTACGGAGTATGAATCGCCAAAGAAAAACCCCGCCCGGAACAACGAAAGATCAAACAGAAAGAAGGCTGTAAGTTCCCGCGGCCAGCATCTTTCCATCAGCAGTACCCGTGCCGCCGCTATCTCCCCAAAAACAAACGGTGAAAAGACGCTGACATTTGATTACTAAAATCAATCAAAACGGTCGACTGGGTTTTGATCTTTGATGTCTATAGTCGGTGTTATTTGTGGCAAGCATCACCCCAACTTGCTGTTGCTTTGCTTGTATTATATATACCCCCACACACCCCTTTTAGCAATTTGTTCATCAGGATTAGGTCGGTAGACCCTTGAAGGCTGCTTCTGTTGTCTGTTTGGTCATTCTCATCACGAAGACGAAATCTCGAGAGCCAAAATCCCTGGAGGCCACACTAATTAAAGTCTCGGTTAGACAAAAAACCAAAAAACCAAAAAACCAAAAAAAAAAACCCCCCCCAGCCTCCATTTTGGTCAATGTGATAGTATCTCAACCTACTTGAGCCGAGCCCTGCGCAGTCACGCGCGACCTCGGCGGGTTCTCTTCGTCCCTCGATGGCGGCACAGGCCCCACTTCTCAGCTCCGCTTGGTAACCACAGCTGCGGCAGACGCATCAGAGCGGTTTCAGGAGACCCGGATAATTTTTAATTTTGGAAAAACACAAGCAATCCGCGACCCCTCCCCCATTGATTCCACTGTCGCGGGACCATTGAGACCTGGCAAAAGCCGGCAGCGTTGTTTGCCTCTCTTTCTGGAAAGCCTTGTTGGCTGTATCATTCAAATCAAAATCAACATTGTACTACAACACATGCGGTATCGCAGAGTGGGTATCTGAAAGCAGCACTGTGTCCCTGCAATCCGACTGTCTGCCTTTATCCTTCTCATTTCCCTGCCTCAAAGCAACACAATCACGCGGCTGGAGAACTTACCCAGCCCACGTATCCCACTTCTGCACGCCAACCTTTGGATCCGGACTTGTTGGCGTCGGACTCTTGCCCCGCCTTAGCGCCGCCATGCCGGCACCCAGCCCCGTCCAGCCATCTGGACTAGCGCTACTCGCCAGACCAGCACCGCCCCTCGCGGTGCTCCAACTCGGCGACTGCGAACCACCCAAAGCCTGCATACCGCGCGTAAAGCAGCCGTAATGCACGACGACGTCATCGGGGTAGACGCGAATGGCAGAGCTACCGAAGCGCTTGCCGCAGACGCCGCAGTGGCGGTCTTCGCCAACAACGACGCGGCGGTTCCGGCCGCCGACGCGATCGACGGAGCCCGCGCCAAGCAGCAGGTCTTTTTCGACCGAGAGCTTTTCGACGGCGCGGAGCTGCGCGACAATGCGCTCGGAATTGCGCACGCTGTTGGCGCTGCGGATGCGGCCACGGAAGTAGGATTCTAGGTCCGCTATGGGCAAGGTGGGCGGGATAAGGTCAAGGGTCGAAGAGGCAGGGAGGCGGGCGCCGTGTTTGGAGAGGAGCAAGAGAGCGGGTTCAAAATTGGGCGTGTGTGGTGGAGGCGGTGTCAGGTACAGAGACAGAAGCGTATGGTAGATGGATTGCTCGGCATCTTCGGGGTCTTGGTGGAGGAAAGCGCTGGGTTTTGCGGAGGCGCGTGGGGTCTTTGTCGCCGTCGTGGCGCTCGAGAGATAGACTTGATTGCAGTAGCTGTACTCTCATCAGTTGACACTCAGGCAAAGGAAAAAGATCATGGAGCTTACTCTTCTGCCTTCTCGTAGTCCTTTATTTGAAAGACGTAAACTTGCAAAGCCTGCTTGTGTTGGCCCATTTTGCTCAACACAATAGCTCGAGCCTCGAAGAAATGGGGTTCTTTGCGCTGTCAGAAACTGCCATGAAAAATCGTCAAGCAACATACCATCTTGAGGAAGTGCCCGGAACACTCGGGCTTTGTTGTACTGGTGACTGCTCCTCAAGAAGGATTCAACCTTCTCACGCCATTTTCTGTAATATTCTTGCGCATCAGAACCATCTGGCTCCTTGCGCTTTAAGTGATCAAGATACTCGTCGATCAACATCGAATGGAATTCCGGGGTCTGATCATTGAGCTCGTATATGATGTGTTCAAGATACCTGATGGCCAGGTTGTGGTCAATCTCTTGAAGAAACTTCAGGACACGGTCTCGAGGAAGCGTTTCTGCGTTCTCGGTGTCGGCAAGGAAAATCTCCATCCCATTATCAGGATCTTCCCGGATGGGCCATTCGGCGTATTCAAGAATGAGGTCAATCAAGTCAGGCGGGAGTTGTTGCAGGTACAATATGGTCCTCTCAGGTCCCCGAAGCGCGACCGGCGCTTCTTCTTCTGCCTCGCCCTTTCCAAACTTTTGTAAGATTTCGAGAGCTTCATGATGCATCTTTTTCCCGTGAAGAAAGTCAATAAGATCTGTGTATCGTCCACTCTCGTAGAGCTTCTCTCGTACGACATTAGGGTCACAAAAGTTGTCCAGTCGAAAGAGAGGCCCAGCCATGCCAGGACGAGCAAACATGTAGGCGCGGAACAAGGTGGTGTCGGTGATGCGAGCAACCTTGTGCAAGCGCCCTGCCCAGTCAATCTCCTCTTGGGGATCTTCTGGGAGGAGGATAAACGGAGCAAAGGGGGGCCGGTAATCTTCTGGTTGCTCTTCCCGGGGAGGTAAAGGGGTTTTGAGGGTTCCGTCGTAGTTGATGAACTTTTGAAGCTGTGCCCGAGTCTGAGCGAGGAAGCCAAAGAGGGCTGTGACCGCCAGCGTGAGGTCTTTACCCTGCAAAGGTTTGTCTTGACCATCTACATGGCGATCGTGCACCTTCTTGCCTCTGACACTCGCAACGTCGCTATCAACCTTGACTGATCGTACAGAAGCAGTATCAGAGTCCTTCTTTTGCTCAGGCACCAGTCTTCCAAACATGGCTCTCGTGAGAGAATTGCCGTTGGTTGCATTCTTCTCAGCAGCTGCGGTTTCCTCGTCCGTCTTGCCTTCCTCTTCATCACTCTCCGCTTCACTTTCACTTTCTTCGATTGAAGACAATTCCCCAGCGATCAACTTGGGGTAGAGAGCAATGACTTTTTCTGGAGGAGCAACAGCATCGGAATACAGATCCATTGCATCCCGATATCGCCGTTGCTCAAGCAGGTTTTGAGCCTTGCGGATTCGAACGTCCCTGATACGGCCTTGTTTGTCCTTGAGAAGCGTGTCTTCAAGCATCTTGAGCAAGCTGACTGCTTCATCAAAGCGGTTCTGGGCTACGAGCGCATCAATCTGGGCCTCGTAATGCAGAGCTCCCATCCGCCAGACGCATCGATCACTGGCCACCAAGAAACCCTTTCCAGCATGGGCTAGACTGATGTTCGGCTGAGGGACATGCATGAAACTGGCGTTGGGGATGCTCAAAATCTGAAGGAGATTCAATGTATCGGGATTCCGGACTTCGAGTGCGCCTTTTGATGGATGCTGAAGAGCCAGCATGTACGGGTAGGAGTATCCTATTGCTTCCGGGGCCGAGGTCCATGGAATCTGGCGCTTGTCCAAGGCCTTGCCATCAGTGTCAATGAATAGACTGTTGACGTCCTTGGCAAGGAGCATTTCCCCGTCACCGAGCTTGGTAGCCATCGGCTTGGGTACCCAACTGCCCATCCCCATGTAGCCCATTCCTGATGATCCAACGGCTCCAAAACGAGCTCCCTGTTGACCATTGCCGTCGCTCAGCGCTCCGGGCTTGACAATATCCGCGACCTCTTGACTCTCGATGTCCACCATGACGAATCCGGGATCCATTCCAGCCACAATTTTCGTTCCAGTCGCCCATGACAGTGACTTCACAGCGGCTATCAATGTGATCTCAGCAGTCTCACTCGAGAGCTCCATGTCCTGCCATGACCACAATATGATTCTTCGCTTGACAGCAACAGCAAGATGCGACACAATGGAAGGTATGCCAGTCTCCGGGTCCTTGACGATGTTTGAAATGACGGCGAAGCATGTTGCGCCCTTTGTCTTCTCTAACCGTTCCTGCAATTCGTATGTCTGTAGGTCGTGGATCGAGACGTAATTATCGCTCAGAGAGACGAGAATATTCGCTTCCTTAATTATGGAAAGCTGTTGGACCGGCCTGCGCGAAAACTTCTCAACCTCGCGCAAAAGATCTGCCGGTCGTTGTTTGGGTCTGGCGGCGGCATCGTCTGCGTCTTCGGTGGCTTCTGTTGAGGAACTCGGCTCGGGTTCTTCGTAGTATTCGTTGATGCGATAGATGCGTAAGACTCCTGAGTTGAGCCCTACGAGTAACCTGTCACCTAGGAACCAGTCAGCTACAGGCTCCGAAGATATAATGCTGTTGAATTACCATATGCGAGGATTGACTCGATGCGCGATTTGTCCCGCTGCTTGAGCTCGACAATGAGTCGAGCTGTAAAGGCGGACAGCATTATCCCACCTTCGATTTCGAGAGTCTACCAGCTCACTCCATAAGAGGGAGGAAAGATGATTCAGGGCCAAGTTCAAGAGACGGATTAGCGCATCGACAAGAAAGATCCAGGGTTGTTTCAAGCTGGTGACGAAGAAGGGTGTTAAGGATGCCGGCTGTTGCACGTGCACGTCATTGCCCGCAGTGATCCGTGCACCAACACGTCTCTTCCCCTGCTGTGCGTCCCACCTGCTGGCATTACACCGAGCTACAACTTCAACTGCCTTCGACAATTACGCTTTGAGGAAGTCTAAAGGTGTCTGAAAATTCCATGCTCTCAAATTACGAAAGAGCGAGCCACATCGACTCTCTTAACATCGATGCATGGAGCTGTCGTAGTTTGTGCCACGACTTGCTACCAAATTCGGCCAGCCTATAGCCTACAGATACTGGATGGGGTTGAGATGACTGCCATATCTTCTATATCAATCTCAAATCCTAGCGAGCTTCCAATGTCGAAAATGCTGCGCGCCGAAATTTATCGCACCGATCAATCAAGAGGAATGACTTGAACCTTCCGATTGTTCCTCCCGCAAGGGGCAATCAACTACTTCATTGACTCTCAACAGATCATCATGCAGAAAACATTGGCTCCGGGGCCGTTTGAGCCTGCGCCTGTGGTGGGAGCCGCTTTATAAAATCCATTCAACCGTGGCTGCTTTCTGATTGGAATTGCAGGCCCTCCATTTTCATTGGAACATCATTGAATGAGGAGCAGGTTCCGGAAGGCAGCCCATCATTTCGCTCCGTTCATTCTTCTTCCCTTTCTCTTGTGGGCAATTTTAGCTTGCTGACCCTTGAATCGTCCATTCCTGCTATTCCCACGAAAGTCAAATCATCCTCAGCCTTGCCGAATCCGCCGGCTGAGAACCTCATGTTCATGCCCGATCGACGATGTAAACAAAACTCCTACGTTCGAAGTTGCTTGACTGATTGCCGCTTTGGACAAGGATCAGCATGGGGTAGAAGCAAGGCGGTGTAAACAGACCTCCTACGTTTGAAGTTCGCGTCAGCAGTGAGTCTCCATTAAGCTGCTTGCGTTGCTCCTCCTATTTTGTTTGCCGCGAGTCGTCTTTATTTTCTTGTCTCTCAAATCTGTTCCATCGTCATTCAGTCTTGATGTTACACAAATCTTGTGCAGGCGATGTCCGGAGATCCGAGCCTTTGCGTTGCACAACGTGCACGCTGCAGTTGGTGACAGTAGAAACGACTCCAATACGTTACTTGACTGTTTCTTGCAGATATTATGGAATATCAGTGGCTACATGTATTAGCCACGACATCTAAACTTTCTCCGTGCCCTTGGAGTATACCCTTGGAGTTGGCAAGCCTCTCGTCACGCCGTGACACTGTCAAGACACCAAGGCCGACGAAGCCGACCCTCGGATCGGCCCAGCGCGAGGACGCGAACAGCTTGGTCAGCTAGTTCGTTCAACTATCAAGAACATGGCCCAAGGCTACACAGGAAAGAGTTTGGATGCGCTTCGCTCCATGCAGCTAGCCGTCCCTAGCGCATCGCGATCAGCCTAGCCCCATGGAAGCGGCGAAGAACTGATACTTTTGCTTCACGAGCCACGTTCCCCGCACTCCTTCTCGCTCACGACTTGGTAAGCCATAAGTCTAAGTCCGACGATGACCACGGCCGAGCTCCGCTCGTGCGAAGGCGAAACTCGGAGCGATTCAATTCCAGTGTGGGGTACATACTGCTGGTTCCAACAAACGACATCATTTCTGCATAAACCGAGCATTAACACATCAGATCAACCATGTCTACCGCTGAGGCAATGACAACATTAACAATCACCAAAACTATGCCCTCCCCTACTACGACCCCTGCGATCCCGCCCCCTGCGTTCCTCGCCCATGTAGTTCTCCAAACCTCCACGGCCAACTTCGACGCCATGGTTCACTTCTACACGACTATGCTCTCAGCGCAGCACACTCACAAGACGCCAACGGCAGCCTTCATGACGTACGACGAAGAACATCACCGACTGGCCATCCTGGCCTCCCCGGAAGTCAAGCCGCGGGACCCCAAAACCTCGGGTTTGCGGCACATTGCCTTTAGCTACAACACGCTGGCCGACCTGATGACTGGGTACAAGGGCCGCAAGGCTGCTGGTTTCGAGCCTGTTTGGTGTGTCGACCATGGCATCTCGACCAGCATGTATTACGAGGATCCGGATGGCAATCGCGTCGAGTGTCAGGTCGATAACATGAGCAAGGAGGAAGCCATGCGCTTCATGGCGAGTGAGACGTTCAAGAAGAATCCGCTTGGTGTTGATTACCAGCCTGAAGAGTTGGTTAAGAGGCTTGAGAGCGGCGGCGAGTGGGTGGGGTTTTTGAAGAGATCGCAAGAGGAGAGGGACTTTGGAGAGCACAAGTAAACGGCATAGAATCGGGTCATTCCAGATGGATGAGACACTTTCTATTTGCTCCAAATAAGTAGCTGCTGCACCAATCTTGCTGTCGCTCTTTCAACTCTAACTTTGAGGGTTATATCGACGTCAAATTCGACTATCGCAACACGGGCAGTATTTACAGGAGAGAATCAGAAAGTCATCTAGCAGTCGGACCCGCGTCCATCTTTTCCGCAATCTTGTCTAAATCCACCTGCGCCTTTCCCATGTCCTCCTCGGTCGGCATATTCACAATCATGAGATACATGACATCCTACAAAAAGGGTCAGTACAAGTCT
Source organism: Phyllosticta ampelicida (assembly GCA_020351975.1). Classification (NCBI taxonomy): domain Eukaryota; kingdom Fungi; phylum Ascomycota; class Dothideomycetes; order Botryosphaeriales; family Phyllostictaceae; genus Phyllosticta; species Phyllosticta ampelicida. The sequence goes on from JAIFKG010001769.1 coordinate 41,315, forward strand.
CCCAACATTCCAAGTAACGACTTACCTGTCTCAACGCCTTCTTGACAGACCCAATGAGGCCAACACGTCTCGGCGGCGGCATGCGAGCACGAGACCCTGAAGCCGCCCTGCTTCTGCCGACAGGCCTTCCATTTGCAGCTGGGCGTGGCGCCGGACTGGTACTCTTCGCAGCCTGGGTCTCGCCAGTGCGCCCAGCCTTGCTTTTATTGTACGAGTCGATACCCCTGCTAATCAAGCCGTGGTTTTGTACGCGCCCGCCCGAAATCGAAGTGATGATGCCGCCCTGGTAGGTATGGTGCGTGGGATCGCTGATGGATGACGCGAACTGCGGGTCCTTGGGCAGGGGCGTCGAATCGGGGTTTTCTTGTGACTGTCATGCAAAGTCAGTACGTTTACCGCACAGAGGGATTGAGGCAAGACTCACAAACACGGCTTGCGCTCGCCTGTCGTAGTACTCCTGCACAAACTTGGATCCCCTTCTGACCTTGTCTTTGACGTCTTGCTTTTCCTTCGTCTGCCCTTCGGCCGCCTCGTCCAGCGCTGGAAACACCAGCTCAGCCGCCTCGGGCAGCTCTGACTCGCCATGCGTCTTGTCGCTTGCGAAACGGAACTTGCGGCCAAGGTCCTTGGTCTTGGATCCGGATATTTGCCCGTACTTCATGATGGCGGCATTAATGTCTAAAGGCTGTGCTGAGATTGGCCGCTCCGTGTCGCTCTTGAAAGTCACAATCATGGCGTAGAGCCCGCGTGGGCGGAAAATGGCCTCGTTGGCGCGGTCGAGGAAATTGTTTGTGCTGTACCGCGTCTGCATCATCGCGGCTGGGACCACGGTAACGTTGATCGCCGTACACACTGCGGCCACTGTGATATCTGGGACGAATCCGGCGATGGTGGTCCCGACGAGGATCACATTAAAGACGGGGTGGACTTGACTCTCGCGGTGGAAGGCGGATAAAAAGGACATGAAGGATGCCTCGTCGATTCCGGCAGAGCTAAGAGATGGTGCGTATGCTCTGACGAAGCCACGAGCCTTTTCGCGAGGACGGCGTTGTGGCAGAATGACAGGATAGGGGAGCTGCACTGCACCCGACTGCGGAGATGAGACTAGACCCAGATTGTCGACAATGGTCTGTATGCGTTTGTTGGAGCTCTTTTGCGCCTCCTCGGTCTCCGCGTAGGCAGGAGGTTGCTCCTCCGCGGGGAGCTCCTCCCACACTTCGTCGGCTGCGTCGTCCAGTTCCCAGACCTCATCGTCCCCTTCGACGCGATCTGGAATGATGATGTTGACTGGCTCGCTTTTCTCACTGGCATCCTCTGCTAACACAGCTTGTCCTGTCGATTTGAGGTGCTCGGCTTCTTTCTCTGAGATTTCAATGACCTCGCCCGTCTCCTGTGGTCCTGTCGCTAGGGGCTTTGATCCCGTTTCTTTGATAGCTTTTCGGTGGACCATTGCCTCGGTGGCAACGCCGACGCCATTGCTGATGAGCTTTACGAGGAGGGGCATTGTTGATTGAAGGTTGAATGAAGACGGGAGCGTCGTGTGAGTCGAGACATGCGTTGTCCTTGCCTCCTTATATCATGTTAAGCAGAGCTCCTGAGGCGCAAGCTGAGCTCAAGCTACCAGCTGTTTCTGGGTTAGATCATCTACCATGCTCTCACCCGGCCTGTGCCTCACGTCAGCGCCCGAACAGTCACCAATCAGAAGCTCGCTTCAACTTTGGGACCGGGGATTGTTGATGTCTACCAGAGAATATTGACAGCCACGGAGGCTGGACCCTGCGATGCGGAGCACATGGAGAACGCCGTGGGCGTTTATTAGGGACGAACTTTGGTAGCAAAAGTCGTCTCAAACGCGACCGCGACCACTTTCCGCCCGACTGTCTTCTGCGAGTTCGAATGGGTTGTATGCATTGACTCGAACACTTATCATCCAAACTTTTCGCAGAGCAAGAATGCTATCCCATCACCTACATTTGCGATTTTTTTCTCCAAGCCGCGGAAGCTGTATTGCTCCATGTGGTTATGGTCACGCGCCATGCATTTCCTGGTTAAGTTTTGAGCGATAACCTTGGGTGGCGTCAATGCCCTTTGGGTAGATGGCTCCAGACAAAACTTCCACTGCTGATGAGACACACGAAATAAGGGTCAATTTTAAGAGGTGGTACTAGAAACATGTAGCATGACAGGAGCAGTTGAACCAGGACAGCTCCTTGTAGCGATGATTCTAGAAAGAAAATGCTGTTTATCTCGAAGTTCAAGTCAATCGAATACTTTCCATCTCCTTACTGGCTTCAATAGCAAGGCATCGCTAACTCTGAAGCCTCGTAATTTACTATCTTTGAGGCGTCAAACACTTGATTACTCCCTGTCCTCCTGCTCTCCTCCTTAGCGCGAGGAGGCCTTAGAGTTAGCAATTTCTTCGAGACTATCTTCGAAGTGAATGACAGCCGCTTTATCACGCCCTGTCTCGCCGCTCTTTTTCTTAATAATAGGTGGCTATTTATCTTTATATTACATTTAAGGTGCTAGACGCTTGATCAACCCCGTCTTTCTGCTTTATCTCAGGCCTCCTGCTTAGCTGATAAACGCGTCCTCTCCAATTAGTACTTCGCTCTGAGAGACGCTTTATCGTATCAGCAATGAGCCCTGCTACCGAGCTCAACGTATCTAGAGCTATGGAGGCACTTCACGAGGGAATAAAGTTTGTCACCTAACTAGCAGCATCCCTAACAGTACACTAGCATAAATTTCAAGAGAGCCAGCAGTACGACTAGGCACTATCCACGTGTGGAGGAAAAAAGTACAATAAAAAAAGGCAATCCTAGCCTTGCTGACATCCATGGCTACCAGTACAGAATTACTTATGTGGTTATTTCCAAAAGCTTGCAAGCGACCCTGAAATTCGTCCAGGAAAATGGTAAAAGTGAAAGGAAAGTGATGAAGGATGAGAAATCTGGTAATAAATGCTTATTGAACACTGTTCGTACAGCTGACATATGTATAGTTCTCCCAGGTTTCCAATCTCTTGAATCCCACTGTCGGGTGCCAGCCACCCGCAAGAGCAACTCACTGACTGACGTGTTGTTAGGCATCACCCGTTAGCTGATGGGTTGTTGTTGCAATCTCCCTGTCGGCTACTACTGCATGGATGAACGGTGCCCCCCCACCCCCAACCACAACACGGAAACGGAGCGAGATAGTCATAGACTGAATTAAAAAAAATAGTAGGAAATTCGATATAGAGATACTTCTGACATAACAACGAACAAAGACAGAGGCTTGAACATGCTCATCAAGATGGGCCGTAGCCCAAAATCTCACAGAACTAACGGTGTTTGACTGTCTTCAGCGGCTTGGTTAAGCCGTCAGCCACCATCTCGTCGCTGGGAACGTAAGCCACCCCAACAACGCCGTCGGCGACGGCTTGCTTAACATAATGATATCATATGTCAATATTTTTGGTGAAGGCGTCGAACTCACTACCATTAGTGGAAGATGGCGTTCTCATTGTCGTTGAACACCTTAATGGGCTCGAGATCCGGTCCTTCGTAACCCATCTCACGCAGCAGGCATGCCATCCAGACGGCCTGCTTGGTGACCAGAGCAAGGTTTACAAACTCAGCCTCCGTCGTGGAAATACAGATGAGTTTCTGGCGCCCGCTCTTAGCGTAAACACACGCCCGGCAGCCCATAATCGCGTAGCCAGAGGTGGACCGGCGACTGTCAATGTCATCGGCGAACGCGGCGTCGGCGTGGATCTGGAAGCCCAGAGTGCCGTCCGACGGTGGCGAAAGACGAATGTCATGGTTTCTGACACCCCCCAGATAGTGCAGGACGCGCTTGGCTGCCGAAAGGTATTCGGGTGACAGGTTGTGGGTGTATCGAGAGAGACGAGCGGCCGCAAAGAGGATTTATGGGTGGCACCAAGTCGCGCACCACATGAGATATCCCACAATCTCACTGTAAATTTTCTGTCGTTCCGGGTCCACGTCGTCTTTGGAGGCAACTAGGTCCTTGAAGTCCATGGGAGTCAAGACGCGCGAGGCGTTGGCCATGTCGAAGCGCTCCAGGAGGTTGTTGACGTAACCCTCGTGGGAAAGATTGATGCCGCCTCGTCCCTGATCCGGATGGTGAGGCCCAATAAGTGGTGAAGCTCACCCATAGTCTTGAACTGGAATCTCTCGATCAGAGACTTAGATAACTTGTTTGGCTTTCCTTTCAGTGGGAGCAGCCACGCAGATGACATCCACATAGATCAAGAAGAGAACAAAGCTGTCCGCCTAAAAGAGTTTTAAGTTCAATACTCAAGGCCTTAAGATCTTGACACACTGGCAGAGTCGGCCATTGCGAGAATCAGGTTTTTATGGAAGAGTAGACAACACTTTCATCGGGACCACGGCTGGCTGGCACGCAGACAAATGAGGTTGCGACTGGCTGGCCGCAACAAAAACTTGCACCAAGGATGTCGGTAACGAGCGAGGACTGTGACTGGCGGGCCACAGTCAAGAGGGATCCACACAGTTGTTTATGGAAAACTAAACAACAGTCGAATCAGGACTGCGGCTGGCTGGCCACAATGGAAACTCGCACAGACTTGACAACTGAGCTCATGAAAGAATACCCACGGGGAACATTCAAGCACTTCTACCATGCCTTTTAGCATCCCACTGTGGCACGATACAGCAGATGGACTCAAGCTCTTGAGCAAACCTTTGCACATAGACCCGTCGTGCGACTAAGTATGGTGGTACAAATGGATGTATTCGAGTTCTCAAGCAACTGCCGGCAGAGGCACCCTGCCGTTGCGTCCGACATTTTCCGAGGCCGAAATCGTCCTATCGTAAGCAATATGAGACACATCGCACACACAATTCAATTCGTTGGGCAGTAAACCGTCGCCGAGAGAATGACCGTAGAGCCGTGTAAATATTCCTCGTCAAAGGTGTGCGGATGGGGAGCATTCAGGAATTAGGACGGGAGAAGAAACCACGGGCCCCCCTCTTCACCAAATCCTCTGTATAGACTGAAATAGAGCGATCGAACAACACTCACCGAGAAAAAAGGTGGTAGTCGTAGTAGTTGCGTGCGCCGCGACTTACGCTACCGGGCCTCGTGCTGTCTGGCGGTCGGGAAGGCGCTCTTCAGCGTAGCAATCAGCCGGCTTATCATGGAAAGATTCAATGAATAAGGATACCTGGGTAAAAGCATGGGGTTTGCAACGACAATTTGGAATGCATTGTAAAGCGCAGCTGGAGGTTAAAGAAGGAACGTTGGATCGATGGGACCAGGTTGCGTGTGGAGACTAGGTTCAGCGGTGATTGCGCCAAGCCCGTTCAAGCAAAAGACGCCGACCGGGTGTCCCTATCCCCTGCCGGCATTCGGGCTTTCCCGGGTAAGTTTTGCACAGCGACTGCAAATCTGAAACTTCTCAAAAGTGTTTGATAATTGACAACAGGCATCGGCAGTGGTACCCTTTGAGAATAAACACTAAATATGTAAAATTTTTCTTTCAACGTCATATAGCTGGTTTATTAGTGTAGTGGTTATCACTCCGGATTTTGATATCCAGAATTCCGGCAACCCCGGTTCGAATCCGGGATAGACCTTTTGTCTTTGCTGAGGCATGAAATCTTTTTGTTTTAAAGGCTGGGTTGGGGGTTGTGATTGTGGCAATGATTTAGGCGGATTTTGGTAGCGCTGCGTGCACTTGCGCGTGGGCTGTTCTCGGCCTTCACTCGTTCCTTCTGCTGGCAGATTTCGGACCTACCTCGAACAGAGAATAGGTCGCCCCAACTTCGAGCGCATCCCATTGGCCGCACGAATTTGCTGGCAATCCAAGCATCGAACGTTGTGCTACACACAACTACGACTATTGATTGATTGATTGATTGATTTTTGCTTTATGTCCCGGTGGAGTCGATGACTATTCAGGACGGGACAGTTGGTTGCAATCGTGGCCAAAGGACCTTGCGCGCAA
>JAIFKG010001770.1:0-28545 GCA_020351975.1 Phyllosticta ampelicida
GGCGGGGGTCGGTGTTTGCTCCCCGAAAATGGAAGCATCCTGATCGCCTCGACCCATCCCATCCCGTTCCATTCCAGTCCATCTTATGCAATAACGCCCGAGCAAGCAAGTAGGCCGCGTAGCTGTCCCTCCCAATATTCCAGGAGGTCCAATCATTAATTACAGTAGGAGTACACTATCCGTCTCGCGACACAGACGGGGTGAGTTTTGCGCTTCTCTTCCTCAGTCTACGGGGACTTCGCTGTCCCGTCGTCCTAGCTTCTGGTCGACCTTGCGCTTGTAGTACTCGCCGATTGCGTGGCCCTCGAAGACGTCCGGTCGGCCCGTGTTTGCCCTGTCGGATGTCACTGGTCAGCTTGATTCTCTCTTTTAAAAATCTCTTTCGATCCAATGTACTTGCTTGTCAAAGATGAAGCATACGGTCCTCGCCCTGTCCTTGAGAGCTACGGGGTCGCGCCGGTGCAGAATGTTGAGGTCCGCCTCGTCGGCCTCCTTTATCCGCTTCCACGGCTGCTTGTTGCCGCCAAAAACGCGATACAGCGCCAGGAACTGTCGATCTTCTTCTTCTGTCCACGGGAAGCGTCTTCGCTTGCTGCCTGCGTTGGTCACGGGAGGCAGCGCCGTCCCTTGTCGGCGCGCCAGGCGGCTAACTTCGTCAACGCCCTCCACTACCGTTTCGTCCCCGACCTCTTCATCATTGCCATCAACCTGCGACCCACGAGTCGAGGCGATGCTTGTGGTGCGGCGTGGCACAGGCGTGATGCGTCGACGCTTCGCGGGAGCTTCGCGCCGCCTTTGGCTGGATATATGCCTTTGGTCTGTCTCAAAATCGTCGTCTTCCTCATCTTCATTAACGCGTCGTCTCTTTGCTGGAGACTGGCTGGGTGCCCCTCGCCTTTTCACGGGTGAATTTTTGATTCCATCTTCGTCGAACGAGACTCTGAGAGCATCTGGTTGGCGCTCGAATATCGATTTTTTGGCCTTTTCGTTTTCAACCCGAAGGATGTTTTCCTTATTCTGTCTTTCGATCCGGCGCAACTGTTCCATTGCACCTTGCTTTGAAGCATAAGGGGGTGGCTCTTGTATTTCCACAGCGGTTGCTGAGATGTCCTCATCTTCGATGGCAATAGGCTGCCAGTCATCTTCATTTTCCGGTTGACGGGACTGGCAAGGTTGCAAAGCAGTCACCGCCTCTTCCCTCGTCTGTCCACCTGACAACCGAGCAATTCTTTTCTTCAAAACTGATATCACGCCCGGATTGGGAGGTGGAAAATCTCGTTTTGGTTGAGGCTTAGGGTCCGCTGGCTGGTTTTGAGAAGGGGGTTTGGAAGTTTGAGTTGCCTGATTTCCCGAAGGTTCAAAATATCCTTGTAGAGCGTTCTGGATTGCCTGAACACCTCCCGCCGACAGTATTTCAGCCTCCGTCTCCTCTTTGCGCTGTGAGATCCATCCCAGAAGCTTGATGATGAACTGATTCCATGGAAACTCGGCTTCAAACAGTTCAACATCGACCTCCTCAATTCCGTCTTGATACGGGAGACATTTGCGGATTTTGTCGATTTGGTCAAGTACTAAACTTTGGAATTGCTGAGGCAAAAGTTCGTCGTCGGAAATGAGACCTGGCACATCCCATCCACGCACGGGCTCTTGCTGGTCATAGTCAAGTGTGACTAAAAAGACCTCCAATAACTCCTGAATTGGGGAGAAATCTGGACTGTCCTGGTTTTGCAAAAGCAGGCGTATTGCGAATTGGGTCCTGACTTCGAGGGCAAGACTAAAAGTTTCTGCTAGCAAACGGCTTGCCCCAAACGTAGTCCCGTGTGAATCGTCATCGTAAAAGCCAGAGAGAAAATTGCGCGGGAATGTGTTATCTAGTCGAAGTAGGATGTCGTACGTTTCGCTCCACTCGCGCTCAAGCGATATCATCTGCATCGCCAGGGAGGCCAGGTTTGCCTTGTGCAAAACTGCATCGGATCTGGGAGGACAATTTCCACTGCTCGCAGGAGGTGCGTGTCCAGCGAATGCAGCGTTGACAGTGGCACACCTGATGTAATCCTCGTTCCCAAAACTTGCTCGTGTTTTCTGGAATCTTTCGAGACGTTTGGCGAGAATGCGATTCACATCGGAGCCAGGCTTTCTCACGTCGGAGTATATGGAACGCAGCTCGGCAGGGGTTGCGTTCTTAGGGGAGACTTTTTCGAGAACCTTGTTCGCATCTGCATGTAAGTCTTCTAGGGAGTCAACCATAAGGACCACGTCGAGGTTGGATGGAAGATTGAGCGTTTCGGGGTTCGATATTGGGGATTCCGATCCACTGTACTGAGCACCAGGTGATCCCTCGGGCTGATATTCTGGCTCGGGCTGATGCTCTTGCGCAGACGAAAAGATTGCGACGTTGACGCTCGTTTGGTCCTCAGCCGCGAGTGGTTCTGAAACGCTTTGGCGTCTAGAAAGCGCATCTTCCTCCACCGTCGGTAGCTCTATTACCGTCAAGTCAGTCGTGATGGAGGCATTTGAAGCACGTGATGCGAGGCTACTGCAGGTCGCGCCAGAATCAACATAACTCACCAGGAACAACGGCAACTTGCTTGACCACTCTTCGAGAGACTCGGGGTGCACTTCCGATGCTCAAGGCACTTCCGGTGCTCAAGGCGCTTCCGACGCTGGCAGCGCGCGCTTGTCCGCGGGTCGTCCTTTGAGGGGCCGATGCTTGTTGCATGGGGTTGATGTCCTGACTGCGGCTTCGCGTAGTGCGTGGGTCGGCGCTCGCGGCATTGAGTAAAGCTGGCTGTGAGGTGCGGCGGCTCGACGAGCGCAGTCCTCTGGCCTCGACCACCATGATTTCAGATCTTTCGCATTGAGACGTCAGTGAGATCGCGGTTGTGGCGGGAGTGTCGCTGGCTGGGTCTCTTTGATAGAGTTGCTTGGCAAGGAAAGTTACCTCTGCTGACTGACTCGTGAGGGCAGTTCAGGTCGCGCCCGGCAACGAAGCACGTGATGGGAGTTTGCCTGAAGTCAGCCTCAAGCTACATTCATAGACTGCCATTGGTTAGCGAACAACAACTGGCACCATTTGTCCTGCGGCTGCTGGGCTTTTCAGTCGATTCTAACTTTGCGACTGTCTTTGCGTCCTCAGGCTCAGCGTGTGCATGTGCAGGCGGGCCAGAGCGCAATCATTTTCACCATAACCCCTTGCGCACCATGCCCTAGACGTTACGTGTAAGCCCCTGCACCGCCTGACAGGCTTCACATACCCATTCGTCCAAGGCGAAAACCACCTAGCCCACTGTCTGAATCTGAAGGTCACAGCAACCCGCCCCCAAAGGCTCTATCCCCTGGTCGTTTGCCTCTGTCAGAGGCTCCTACTGACATCCGCTCCTTTAGTCCATCCTCCTCACTGAATCTTCGTCGTCCGTCGTTTGAGCTTGCACGCGGCACAGTTACGTCAGGGACGAAGTCGACGTCTCAACTGATTGCTCACCCTTACCAATCCCTACCTCAACGAACACCTTTGTTCGTGCACGCCAGCATGATTCTGAGGAAAAGCCAAGTTGGGTGGCTTTTGCTGCTCCTTCCCGCTCTGTCGTCCGCCGCGGCCATTGGTGCAACCGACGAGGATACCAACATGAATCTACGTGGCGGCACTGCCAAAGTCGGCTCTGTAGCGGCTGGAAAAGCCGATGTCGCCGACAGTGTGAAGCCTGCTGAAGACGGTAGACCGCAATGGGGACCTTTCGTTTCGGACAAGGACAAGCCGAAGAAGATGTCGCCGGGAATCATGGACATTGGCTCCAAGGGCAGCTCGAAGAGCAGCTCGAAGAGCAGCCCGAAGAGCAGCTCTGACAGCCTCAGCGATAGTGTGTTGGGAGACCAGAAAGACCTGTCTTCAGAATTCGCATCTAAGGACAGTGTCATGGATGATCCAGACCACGTGGGTCCCAAGAAGGGCACAACGGGCACCGAAGGTGGCGTGTCCGAGAGGAACAAAAAACACAAGGCGCTCGAAAAGGAATTAGGAAGCAAGCTGGAAAAGATTCCGGTTTCCCCAGATGAGGCACGGCCCATGTCGACCGAAGAGCAGGAACGTCTGGGCGTCGAGGTGGTTGACGACGACGACTCGACCTCGACACCAGAATCCAAGGCCAAGGGTGCTGTTGGGATCCAGGTGAGTTACCTACGCGCTCCAATCAAATTAAAAGCGGCAGATATACTGATTCACAATTGCAGAAGCCAACTGATCTTCCCAGCTCTCCACATGGCGATGGTGGGTCCTCAAACGCTGTGATTCCGACCATGCCCAAGGACGACAGCGCTGGATCAAAACAAAAATCGTCTTCCAAACTCAGCTCGAGCGGATCCGAACCTGAAGGAGAAACCATCATTCATCCCGGAGACTCGTTCCTGCTTTCCTTCGCTATGATCCTGTTCTCTGAAGTTGGTGACAAAACATTCCTTGTGGCTGCCCTGATGGCTATGCGCCATCCGCGTGTCGTGGTCTTTTCCGCCGCCTTTTCCGCTCTCATCGCCATGACCGTCCTTTCCGCTGTCCTCGGTCACGCAGTGCCGACTCTGCTTCCGAAAAAGCTCACCAGCGTTGCTGCGGCCCTTTTGTTCTTCGTATTTGGCGCAAAACTCCTCCGTGAAGGCTTTGCCATGAGCCCAGAAGAAGGCGTGGGAGAAGAAATGCAGGAAGTCGAAGCAGAACTCGAAGAAAAAGAACAGGTGGCCAGCAAGAGGAGACGCTCTTCGGTGGACCCTTATATGCTCGAGGCTGGACGTGGCCGCCAATCTCGCTCCCGAAGCCGTCTGCCAACACACCGCAGCCCATCATCTTCGCGCTCTCCCTCGCCCTCGCCCTCGGGAGCGTCGCTCGAGCGCATCCTTGGCGGTCTCAACAACCTCTTCTCCTTGCTACTCAGCCCGGCGTGGGTGCAAACGTTTGTGATGACTTTCCTCGGCGAATGGGGCGACAGGAGTCAGATTGCAACTATTGCAATGGCGGCTGGTCAAGACTACTGGTGGGTCACAGGTGGAGCCATCAGTGGTCACGCCGTGTGTACTGGAGTTGCTGTTTTGGGAGGAAAAGCAATCGCAGGGCGCGTCAGCATGAGAGTTGGTAAGTCCTACCTTTGTAACCTTCGAGAAACAGAAAACAGTCAAACTGACTTGAGATCCAGTCACTCTCGGTGGCGCATTTGCGTTCCTGGTTTTTGGCTTCATCTACGGGTTGGAAGCAATTTTCTACGACTAGATGAGAGATACGATTCACTCTTCTCTGCTGGCTGGTAGAATGCTTTCTCTGTCTAAACGTAACTTGTGACTTGGAGTCTTTTCCTCAGAGTTCCCCAGCAAGAGGATATCAGTGACCCAAGACCCAATCTACTATTCGTTCCGGTCAACACTTTTCTAAACGTATTGTAGGTTAATTGTTCTTCTTAAAAGAAATCGGGGTTTCAACGTGAGTTCTGGGCGGGCGTAGGAGCTACATGGCGACTATTCTGCGGGAAATGGTGTTTGCGTCAAAACAGGGCACGGGTATGGTCTGGCGTACGAAAACGGTCGGAGATGGTTTTTTTCTCTCGTGGCAAAATGGAACAGACGAGTGGAGATAATAACCTTGATCCCTTCGTTCCCAATAGGTTTTCATCCACATATTGCACCATGGGAAGCATCAACAGTAGAAGACGTAAAGAATTCCGTGGGAAAGAGCTGGTCAGAATTATCTGGGAGAATCTGAAATATCGAGACGCTACATCTTGCTCTGCTGAATAACCTACAATGACTGTCCTTTGGATATTTACGCCCACAAATCAACTGCCTGAGCCCATCATGTTCTATCGAAAACGAACACACTCTTTCCACTTCTGAAGCCTTTCAGTGTACCCTGCACTGCCTGGACCAAAGTGTCTTGCTTTGTCTCCCACTCCCACTTGATCTCGTCCACAGGCGTGTCCTTGAATTTGCCCTGGCGAATCAAGTCCAGCACATGGTCGACAGCCTTTTTCTTCTCTTCTGGGCTATCCTTGCCCCACTTGCTCACCCAAAATCCATCGAAGTGGATATCATTGAAGATGAGCAAGCCAGTCGGCAGTTCCACCGGTCGCTTGGACATGGCACCGTATGTAACGAGATGACCCGACGGACTCAGCAGCTTCGATAGCGCGGTAGCTGACTTGCCGCCCACGCAGTTGAGAGCGAGGGGCAAGCGCTCACGGCCGCCGTTTGTCCATTCCTTTACGCGGACCTTGAAGCCGCGCTCCAGCAGCTCTGCTTCAGTTACCACCACGTCGGCGCCGAGCTCTTTCAACTCTGCCTTCAAATTGTCCGTCTGCGTCTGCTCAGGACGATCCCGAACAATGTTGATGCTCTTATATCCCCACAGCTTTCCGAGCTGGATCGCGGCACGCCCAACGCCGGAGTTGGCGCCGTTTTGCACGAACCAGTCGCCCTCCTTCATGTCGGCGAATCCGGTCAACATGCGATACGCGGTACACGGATTGATGCTGACAGTTCCGACTTGGATCGGCGTCAATCCTTCCTTGTTGTCAATCTTGACCAGGTTGCTGACGTCTGTTTGCGCGTGCGTGCGCCACGTCCCGAAGCCCGGCTGCTTCATGATGACCCAGTCCCCTTTACCAATACCCTTGACGCCAGATCCGGCGGAGATGACCTCGGCGACGCCCTCGTTACCGCCGCAGGCAATTGGGTCGGGCGTGCTCATCGAAGTGGTGAATGTCGGCTTGGACGGGTAAACGCCTTGGATTTGGTTGATGTCCGCGGGGTTTATTGGGGACGCAAGGAAGCGGAGTGTGAGCGCATCGCCATGTGCAGGCGATATCGAATGTGTGTGTAGGCTCAAGACGTTCTCGGGCTCGCCATACTCTTTGAATACAAGAGCTTTGGCTTGCTCGTAGCCGTAGACTGTCATGCGGCGAACCTGCAACGCAGCTGGCCGACTGAAGGTGGTGGTTCGAGAGTTGAGAGGCCGCACAGCCGTCGACAGTATCTGTTTCGAAGCCATGAGGATTGGATTGTGAAGTGTGGAAGTTGCGATGGAAAATTGGCGGGGACTCGCGTTGTTTACGATTTGTGGTCAGAGCTTCAGCCCGACGTCATACACAAGGCTGGCGGGCCGTCGGCTTCGGCCAACGGGAAGTCGATGTATATCAAGACGCTCTCTCTACAATCATCAAGAATTCATGCCTTGAACAATCCTGTCCTATGCCTCGGAAAGCTCGTCTATCCAAGCAGCGCCGCCATCAAAGACCTTCTCCGGCTCTGAATACGGCTCCCAATCCTTCTGCGTTAGAACCCTTGTCACATTTCCGTCCTCCCTCCCCTGCAGACTCCAACCCGGCCCAAAGTCCTCAAATTCAGCCATAAAAGTCGCCGGCACCACTCGAGGATCCGACGAACTCCAAATCGTATATCCTTGCGGTCGAATTGCACCATCCAAGTACGTTTGCGAAAAGATGGAGCGATGCAGGTCATTCCAGGGCCGGCCAAGACTGCACTTGCCCTCAATATCAGCAGCAATCGAGCTGTTCGCCGGCAAAACCGCCGAGGAGTGTATATAGACGCCGTATTTGTTCGGTACCGTCGTGTTGGTGCCCTTCCACGCAGTAATGCCGCCGCCGCAGCCACGCAGCAGCAGCGTCGAATTCTCGATCCACGCAGTGCCAAAACCGTAAAGGAAGTCCGTCTGCCCGGCAATCACACAGTGGTCGAAATATGCCTGCCCTAGCTTGCCGACGTAGATGGTGTCCTGATAGCTGGAGAAGCGGACGTGGTAGAACGCTGCGTTGGCGTAGCTTACTCCTAGCGCGAGGCTCGGTCCCGCTGAGTAGGGGAGGTAGTCGTTAGTAAAGTCGAGGTTGTAGGCGCGAAAGTCAGATGTTCCGAGTGATGTGTTTGCAGGAATGGCGTATCCAGTTGGACCAGACCCAGTGAGACTGCTTTCAAGTGTGGGTGCGATCGTGAGGACAGAAGTGTAGGCGTTGTCGAACGTGTTAACGTCATTGCCAGTGGCCTCGTGCCAAAGGACGCTCACAGTGTTGGAAGATGATGTGCTCGGAGAGGAGGTTTGTCCAAGCAGCGTCAAAGGGCCAGGTCTTGTTATGTTGAGCTGTTCCTCATAGGTACCCGGTAGAACTAAGATGGTGGCCGAGGAGTTGTCAGGAGGAAGAGAAAGTATTGCAGACTGTATATTCACGAAAGAATAAGAGGTGTTTGTGGCATTTTGGCTAACAAGAAGTGTTCCTGGTGGACAGCCATCGAGGGGGTCGGAAGTAGGTGATTGGCATTCTTTGCGACTGAACCCCAGTGGTGTTGCAAAAGCGCCCGTGATTAGCACTATCAAGAGGTAAATAATCAAGCCTCCACCCGAGCTTGATCGAAAGATAGACATGACGATGCTTGTAACGCCAGAAATGCAGACAAGACATGAAGACAAGCTTTTTGGCTTCAGGCAGTCCAAGGCTCAGCATTTACATAGTCGAGGCCAAGGGCATTCCGTTCAAGGTCAGGCCATATGACTGCCGCACGGAACGTCTTTGCTTCCCATCAGTAGGCTCGATTAATATCTCCGTCGTGAAAAGGAAATGGAAGATTGCGGGGTTGTGGGGTTTGGTATACATGCCACGCAGAGGCAAGGATTATTCCATCAATCAGATTACGGAGTAGGGCCTTGACTGCACCCGGGAGTGGTTCAGTGGTGGCACACTCGTCTTCTTCCAAGTTGGCTCCCACGTTGTCGGAGATAAACTTCGGGCTGTGCGACCACATTCGACATGAACACCAACTGGGGAACCTCAATCTTCATCAATTGAATTGATTTTCGTGGCGCCTTTTAAGCCAAACCCACGCCAACTTTAGATTTTGCCCTTCGTCAGTCACTTTGGCTGGTACTTTGAGCCTGTTCCAGTCTTGACAGCCGGCCTCTCTGCAATCCTGTCAATCCACTTGAGCAAGTGCGGGAACTGCTCCATATCCTTTCTCTCCAACCCGCTAAACTCCCACTCTTTGACCCATGGCCATGTTCCAATGTCGGCCACGCTGTACTTTCCTTTCCCATTCCCAGCTAGATAGTCCCTCACCTGGCCGCTGTACTTGCCAGAAAGGTGGATTTCCAGCACGCCATAGACGCGCAGCGTCTCGTTGCGGAATCTTTCAATCGCATAGGGAATCTTCTCTTTTGCAAACTTGCCAAAATGATTCAGCTGGCCTTGATATGGCGCACCGCTGCCATGCCAGAAGAAGAGCCACTGCAGCGCCTGGCTGCGCTCAAGCTCGTCCTTGAAGCCGAAGACATCGTCCTTGTCTGCAAACTTTAGGAGGTAGAGTAGCTCGGCCGACGTCTCCATAACAGGGAAGGGCGGATTCCGGGTGTTGTCGATCAGGATTGGAATTCTGCCGTTGGGGTCGAGGCGCAGGAACCAGTCCTTCTTTTGCTCATTTGTCATGATGTTGATGAGAGTAGTGGTCCATGTGGTGCCGTAGATGAGGGCCAGTTCTTCAAGCATAATCTGCACCTTTTGGCCATTGGGTGTGCTTTGAGTGACCAGATGAATGCCTTTGGCGTTCTTGACCTCCGCAGGAGTCTCGTCCGTGTCGAAATGGGCCATATTGGAATTCTTTGGTACTGTCGAATGGTTTCGGAGAGGTCCAAAGCTTGCGTCTGCAGAAACAATGCCGTGACAGTTGGCGAACCTGTGAGCCTTCCCGCTGTAGAATCGGTTTGAGAATCTCGGGATTTGTCGGAGGAAGTTCGTGGGACTGCTCATTGGATTTAATTCTTCAAGAGGGTCGGGAGCTAATGCAGCGGAATATATGTCTTCCAGCTACCCCTCCTCTGCATGACGCAAGGGTGCCAAGTTGGCAACACCATTTCTAAGCGCACCAGGCAAGTCAGCTAGCTCCGGAGCTCCCTGTCTCAAAGCGGGACCATCGCAAAATTTGTAAGGGATGGCGTATGCGTGTTACCCCCGAGCTCTCTCTTTCTTATATACTTCGACCATTCCTCGGAATCAGCGTGCTTCATGAATACTGGTGTTACATCTGTATTGACATCCGTCCTTTGCAAAAGCCCCGGAATCACGGAAAAAAAAACACGGTCGGAAGGTTAATCTCAGCTATCGTTATCAATCGCTGTTCGCAAAGTTGAAGCCATCTGATTGTCGTCCTCCAAATCTTTCCGAGAGAAACGCGGCCAAACAAATTGGAAACTGTTACCGTTTTCGACAAAATCTGGCTAGAACTAGTCTGCGATGAGCAACCTAGATGCCGTAGCGAGGACTTGGGCAAACTCTCCGGGAGATTTCGAAAGATTGCATGGTTACTTCCTATTTTCGGCAACACTCTACTATTTTCGATGTGAGCTGCGAATAGAATGGCCTCGCTTCATGGGCAACGAATGGGAAATCAGCCAGCGGCATGGGGCAAAGCGTCTTGGATTTGGAACATGTGAGGCACCAAAGCAACAAAACGGGATTCAAGCTTTAGATCTGACGAGCCAATCGTCGAGCCCAACCCAAGACAATGTGAGGATGATGGTGATGATGCTGCTGAGTCTTTGGTATTATGTTTGAAAGATGGAGCGGTAAGTCAACCGAGTGCGAGATTCCCGAGCACCAAGGGGGCTGAAATAAGGACGATGGATGAAAGCGCAGAGCTGCTGAGAGGTGAGAGGCAAGCACAAGCTGGAGCCCGCGCCAAGACGCGAGCGCACGACCAACAAGATTCTACCGGCTAAACCACGGGGCTAATGGTAGCCTAGAACGAATGAAGTCATCATTGCCGCGAACTGATCGACTCACACCTCACCTTTCAATTGGATTCACTTCTCATGCCAGCCTTCACTTCACAGCAGCCCAAAGCTGTCTGTTTTCTGTCCTCGTCGCTCGTTTTTTTCATTCCTCCTTCAGCTTCTCTAGACCTCTTCACTTCTTCCCTCGATCCTCTTTATTCCGTCCCGACATCGACGACTCCGCTCACACGTCCATTGATCTCACCGAAACCCTTGACACGAACCTTCGACGCATAAATTGTCCTCTACACCTTCCACCACATTTGACTTGCCATTCAACATTTGCAGCCTCCTCCAATCCCTTTGCCATAAACGCAATTTCTCACAACCGTCACAATGTCTCGACTAGTCAACAACGAACGCAGCGTCGCTGTCGCCACTGAACTTCCGTCCCCAGACGCCATTTTCGAGATCCATAAAACAAGCGATCAATCTACCCAGGATCCAGGCAAGGGCAAAGGCCGCGCTCAGAACTCCCCCGAAGCCGAGCAGGGCGGGGCGGACAGTGAAGATGAGACTGGGCTACAATTCCTCTCCAACATGCGCGAACAAGACGACTTAGAGCGCGACATTGGCCGTCAAGCAGAAAAGCTGCTCGTGGAGCAAGCTGATGTACGCGACAACAAGCGCATGGACAAGGCATTGGCAGCGAAGCAGACTTGCACAACACAGCTGGAGAAATTGGAGGAGAAGCTACACGAACCTGGAGGATCCACAGTCAAGAACCAACTAAGGGAAGAGATACGAGATATGAAGAATCGCATCGATGGTCTCAACCAAGATATCGTGCAGATTGAGGCGCGCATCGCGGAGAGGCACAAGGCGGAGGATGCTGACGCGCTTGAGGTTGGAGGGAACAGACAGCAGCCTGGAGAGTCTCGTCGAGAATTCCTCATCCGTACAGGCAAAATTACCCCATTCTCCCGTATGGCGCAGGCCGGCGTGGAGGTGTCCGGACTTGGTGAAGTCATGTTAGATGCAGAGGCGGAGCATGGTTCTAAAGATGGCGACAAATCAGAAACTCAAGAGCCAGTGTCCCATCGCAATCTCAAGAGGCCTGGCTTCAATACCGAATTTAAAAAGAGCAGTCCCAAGTACAATAGTAGCTCCAAGGCTGTCCATTCTGACGATGCACCGGCCCCAACCAGGGCACGGAAGCAGAAGTCCCGCCGAGAGAAATTAAGTGTATCTGAAGGGACCACCCAAGAAGATGCCGGTTCTGACGACGCCTACGAACCCGAGCTCAGTGACCGACAGCTTGCAGCCCTCGGGGAGCACGACGAGGAAGAGGATGAAGTTGAGGACGACGACTACGACATGACGACCCCTGGGCGCAGGCGTACCCGAAAGCCCAAGACGACTGCCAGCAGAAATAAGCTCAAAACCGACACAGATGAGTCATCAGAAGAAAATGACATGGACTTGGCCGGTGTCGACGACGGCGATGAAGAAGTCTACCAATTCCGGTTGCAGAAGTGGGTCAAGCTACGCAGTGAAGCTCGTCGGAAAGAACAAGAAACCAGAGGACTTCCAAAAGACCCGGAGGGCGAGAACGAGTGGAATCTCCCGCATCCGACAATCCCTGACGAGGTTTTTGGCGGGGACCTCAAAGTTCCCGGCGACATTTACCAGTCGCTGTTCGACTACCAAAAGACGGGTGTGCAGTGGCTCTGGGAGCTCTACAATCAGAATGTTGGCGGTATCATTGGCGATGAGATGGGGTTGGGCAAAACCATTCAGCTGATCTCCTTCCTGGCTGCCCTCCACTATTCCAAGAAACTCACCAAACCTGTCATCGTCATTTGTCCTGCTACAGTCATGAAGCAATGGGTCAACGAATTCCATCAGTGGTGGCCGGCACTTCGTGTTTCCATTCTGCACGCTTCTGGGAGTGGTATGATTGACTTGAAGCGCGAGGCACAGGTGGAACGGGGCTCCGAGGCGCGCCCCCGTGGTATCAAGACTCGTCTGTCGAAAGCTGAGAGAGCCATTAAGAACCTCGTCGACAAGGTCAAGGCAGATGGACACGTACTTGTCACAACTTACTCGGGTCTTCAGCAATATGCCCAGTTCCTGCTGCCCGTCCAATGGGGCTATGCCGTTCTGGATGAGGGCCACAAGATTCGCAACCCCAACGCCCGCATCACGATTTTCTGTAAAGAGTTGCAGACAGCAAACCGCATGATTCTGTCGGGCACACCAATGCAAAACAACTTAACCGAGCTCTGGTCACTTTTTGATTTTGTGTATCCTATGCGCCTGGGCACGCTTGTCGATTTTCGCAACTCGTTCGAAATCCCGATCAAGACCGGAGGATATGCAAACGCCTCTAACTTCCAAGTCGAGGCTGCTAGACATTGTGCCGAGGTCCTCAAGGAAATGATCAGCGGCTATCTTCTACAACGTTTCAAGGTTGATGTAGCTGCCGACCTACCAAAGAAAACCGAGCGCGTTCTGTTCTGTCGGTTGACCAAGATCCAGCGCGAAAAATATGAGGAGTTTTTGGACTCCAACGACATCAAGTCCATTTTCAATGGCAAGCGTCAGGCCCTGTACGGCATCGACATTTTGCGCAAGATTACGAACCACCCAGATCTTATTGACCACAAGATCATCGAGAAGGTTGCGGATTCCAAATACGGAAGTGGGTCCAAGTCTGGCAAGATGCAAGTTGTCAAAGAGCTCATTCAGATGTGGAGCAAACGGGGCCACAAGACGCTACTTTTTGCTCAGCACCGGATCATGCTGGACATTCTTGAAAAGTTTGTTCGCAAGATGGGAAACGTCAATTTCTTGCGCATGGATGGAACTACTGCCATCAAGAATCGCCAGGACATGGTCGATCGCTTCAATAATGACCCTGAAATGCACGTCTTCCTGCTCACGACTAAAGTCGGCGGACTTGGTGTCAACCTCACTGGCGCTGATCGAGTCATTATTTACGATCCCGACTGGAATCCCTCTACGGACCTCCAGGCTCGAGAACGTGCCTGGCGTCTCGGACAACAGCGTGAAGTCGAAATTTATCGCCTCATGACAGCTGGAACCATTGAAGAGAAGATTTACCACCGACAAATATTCAAACAGTTCTTGAGCAACAAAATCCTCAAGGACCCCAAGCAACGACAGACTTTTGAAATGAGGGACCTTTACGACCTGTTCTCCCTCGGTGACACCAATGGCGGCGAGACCGAGACTGCGTCATTGTTCAAGGGCGCCGAGACTCGTGTCTCTGCTTCTCCTGATGTCGCAGCTGTCGGTGAGTCCAATGCCGAGGAACTTCAGGAGATGGGAAATATCTATGGAATCGCTCGTGGCGAGAACTTTCGCGGGGCCTCTGAGGGCGAAGCCAGACCATCCAATGGCGCAGCCACAGTCAACAAAGGCACTGGACAGGATGAGAGCGCGACCAAGGATGAGCGCCTGCTCAACACCATCTTTGCCCGTAGCGGCGTCCAGAGTTCGCTGAACCACGATTCGATTGTTAGCGGCCACAGTACTCCCAATATCATTGCCCGTGAGGCCAAGAAGGTCGCTGACCAAGCGGCCCGCGAGCTTCAACGTGCCCGCGACGCTGCTCCTAAAGTCCCAATTGGCACAGTGACCTGGACCGGGGAGTACGGCACGGCAGGTCGTCCAGCATCGCCTCCACCCTTCCGTCACGCCGTCATTCCCCAGCGTAACCACAACGGCAGTAATGGCTTCTCGTCATCTGCCTCTTCACGCGCTGGAACACCTGTCGCAGGTCGGGCCTCGTCAATGCGTCGCGGTACGCCCATTCCCTCAAGTCGTGCCACTCCTGCCTCAAACAGTGCCAACTTCCTCCAAGGCGAGGAGCTCACTGCTGCCATCAAAGCCTTTATCAACACAAGGCACAACGGTCTGGTGCTCTCAAAGGACCTTATGAAGCACTTCAAGGCGCAGGCCGACACTCGTGAATTTCGAACCGCGCTGGAGGCCGTCGCCGTCTTCGAACGCGACCACCGCGGACAGGAAGGTCGTGGCAAGTGGATGGATCGCGAAGAGTGGGAGAGGCGCCAGCAGAGAGCGAATTTGAAAGAGCGCAAGAAGAGGACTAGGGAGGAGGCGTCGAGCGCGGGTAGGGCGCGCAAGAGGCGCGCTTGAGAGGTATTTGATCGGTCTGGACCATTCTCCGGATTTGTATCCAAGTTGAGTTGACGAGTTTTCCTACATTTGTTTTGGGGTTTCATGTCTTGCATACCAAGGGTTTACAGACACTCTCTTGCTCCAGCGCCAGCGGTCCAGTCGTCCGGAACGAAGCACAGCTGGAAAAGGACGAGCTCGAGGTCTTTGCTTTTTGTTGACCCTGTTTTCCCCCTTTTTTTCCTTCTCGGCAGCATCGAACAAACAGTACAGCAGGAATTTTGGCAACACAGCGTGGTGTACGGTGTTTGGGCCAAACTGATCGGGTAGGGTCTCGTTCATTTTCGCACGGACGGGACAGCTGGAATGACGGTGGCGGACTCTTTTGCTTCTATTGCTTTCGCTCCCTCTCCTCCTCCTTCTCCTCCTCCTACAAAAATGCTTTGATTTGCGAACGGTGATAGATACCCCTGGAGGAGCGAGGACAGACGGTTGGTGGTGTGGTCGGGATGATACCCTCTGTCTTCTTTTGGCGTCGACGATACAATCAACTTCATGTCTTTTCCTCTCCACGACACAAATAAATTAATTATACGACTTTTTTATCTTCATCATCATGATCGCTCGTGAATGCGCTGGGAGACGAGATTCTGCGCGTCTGGGTGTTGATAGCCAATGCAATCAGATTCTTTTTGAACTCCAGGCCGTTGTTCCTCAGAAACTCAAGCGCCACAAAGCAAGCCTTCGGCCGTCTGAGATGCAGGTTCCGAAGGCGTCCATCAAGGATGTCAGGGCACAAAGATGGGTGCACCGGGACCGGTAGTACGGAAGAACAGAGCTGGTCGCACGTAAAAGCAACAGGCGAGTCGGAGCAAAGCGCGCGAATAGTTCAGGTTCAGAATTCCGAGAGACATGGTGGAAACGGGCCTTCTTTCCACATCTCCTCGGGAGCAGGAGCAGGAGCGGTGTGCAGCAGTACCTTAGCGCTGCCAGAAGCTGGCTGGCCATCTCGATCGATCTTTTAACGCCGCGAGAACGACTGGTCGCCGCACCAATGCCGGTTGCGTTTGCATTCACTTTCAGAGATTTGGGTGCATTGAGCTGCTTTCAGTTGCGTGGATCAATGTAGTGTTCTTCAACCCATAGCACTCCGTGATCAAACTGCACACGAAAAGATGCGCGAGCAAACTTTATTGGGTTAGAGCGATTATTTCATTCGCATTCTACATCGACGAGTTTCAGTCCCATCCACCTCTGTGGATCCCGGTGCGAACCGGAAAGCAGATCGCCGGACCCTGATCGGCAGACATCGGCTATGCCCTCGAGTCCCTTGGCGCGCGAGGTTGTGCGCCCAAGGGTGACAGGAGGAGAGATGAAGATGAAAAGAAATCCATTATACTCATGGAGTCGTGTGAGGCAAAGGGAAGACGTGATGATTATAAAGTTCTAGGACCTCTTATCCCTTCTGCCCGTCTATCAGTGAAGAGAGAGTTTTTTTGTTATTTGACTTTTTGCATCGGGAAGAGGTCCGGATTTTTCAAGCGCGTGCTGGGAGAAATCTTTCAAGGTATGACCGAGCTCCTTTCGCAGTGTGGAATAGGGAGAAAGAAAAATGCCGTCATGCGCAAAGTCCCACGTTTGCAATGCGAGAATTCAGTATGTACCGCCTCTATGCACACACTGTAGCGTCAGAGGTGTTAATTCGTGAACACGGCAGACACCGCACAAAGCGACGGAGGGATCCGGACGGTGCCGACGACTCGGTGGAGCAGCTTCTCCGCGCCGTGGCGCAGAAAGCGCCCAACAAGCTCGAGCCAATTTAAGCCTCCTTAACAGCGTACTTCCTGCGGAACATGTCGTCGATCTCGGTCAGGTAGTAGGTGCCAGGGAAGAGGGTGTCAACGGCACCCTGAGGAGCGAAGTTCTTCTTGAGATGGGCATGCTCACGGAGAACGCACATCTGTCGCCTCGGTCAGCAAAGAGCCAAAGAAAGGGGGTTCTTCGCCATAATACCTGGTCGTAAACCTCGGGAGCGACGACGCGACGCGAGTCGAGACGCTTTTGAAGGTCAACCTTCTCAGCAAGCTCCTTGACGCTGCCCTTGACCTTGACGGACAGCAGCGAAGAAGCAAGACCACTGCCGTAGGAGAAGATGCCAATGCGCTTGCCCTCGAGCTCCTCCGAGGGAACGTTGGAGATGAGAGAAACGAGTCCGCCCCAGACGCTGCCACAGTACATGTTACCGCACATGGTAGGAACCTGGATGCTGGGCTGCACGCGCGAGGCGAAGCGCTTCTTGGTCTAGGTTAAAAATTAGCGAGTGCTGTTTCGAGCGCGCACATGATAATTTACCAGAGTCACGAAAGTCTTTTCGACCGTCTTGTCGGAGATGGAAGCAGCATAGTCAAGGTTAAGAAGCTCACGGGGAACCTCGTCGAAGATGGGGTTCTCGGGGTTCTTCAAAAAGTCGTTGTACAAGAGGCGCGCGTACGACTTGCTCACAAGCTTACAAGTGGGAGCGTGGAAAGACATGTAGTCGAAGCGGTCAAGGGGAGTTTCGCGCTCAACCTTGGACTCGCCGTTGGAGTGGCCATTGGCCTGTGCCGCAAGCTTTTCCTCGCGCTCGTTGTAGGCCTTATAGCAGCCATCGACAGCCTCAGTGTAGCAGCGAATAGAGAAGTGGCCGTCGACGACGGGATACTCGCTGGTGAAGTCAGGCTTGTAAAAGTCGTAGGCATGCTGCATGTATGTGCCGCGCAGACCTGGCTCGAACGCAAGAGGCGCGTTGGGACCGATGAGCATGGCGACACAGCCAGCACCACCCGTGGGGCGGGCATTGCCCTTCTTGTAGAGAGCAATGTCACCGGCGACGACAATGGCGTCACGGCCGTCCCAGGCCGACGACTCAACCCAGTTAATGGCGTTGAAGACGGCGTTGGTGCCGCCGTAGCAAGCATTGACCGTGTCGATACCCTCAATGTTTGTGTTTCCCGAGTCCTGGAAAAGCTGCATGAGGACAGACTTGACCGACTTTGACTTGTCGAGCAGGGTCTCGGTGCCAACCTCGAGGCGACCAATCGACTTGGGGTCGACGTTGTACTTCTTGAGCAGCGACGAGACGGTGGTGAGGGCCAAGGAGTAAATATCTGGAGTAGCGGGCGCAGATTAGCGGGCGCGTCGAAGCCTGGAAGGGTGTTGCAAACCTTCTCTGTCGTCGCAGAAGCTCATTCTGGTCTGTCCGAGACCAATGGTATACTTCCCCTGGGCGACGCCATCGAACTTCTCGAGCTCAGCCTGGTCGACGCATTGGCTGGGGAAGTAGATGTCAAAGGCCTTGATGCCGATGTTTTGAGGAGCCATGGCTGCGAGGTGGATGTGGGGCGAAGAGCGTGAGAGAAGGGAGCGTCGAGGGGAGAGCAGGAGGATTTGAGGACGTGGAGGAGAGGAAAGGCAAGGTTGACGGCGCTACATTATTTCTTCCGTGCATCGACGGGCCATGCACACACACTGACTGGCCATGGCCGTTGACAAGGGACGGCCAGGGAGGTCCCCGCCTAGCCAAAAGCGGCTAGAGCCAGGCACAATTGTTGGCGATAAACTGATAATGCACTGCGTAGCGCCACACGGCCAGGATAACACCTCAACACCACGACACTACGACTCCACGACACCACAACACCAGAACAAGTCTCCCTCGCCTGGCGTCCACCAACAACAGAGTGCAGCTCCAATATGGAGCTTGGTCACCAAAAGTCCTGACTTCGCTCGCTGCCCCCACAGGCTTCTCCGACGCACTACTTCCCGCGCCGTCGCAGACGTGGCAGTGCCTTTCGCAAGGGCACCCCCTTTCAATCCGTAGACTGCCATCATTATCATCATTCCGACTCCGTACTATCCGTCCACAACCGTACCACTGCTTGCACTCCGCATCATCACCCCATCTTTGCCCGCGTCCTCCCCACAACTTCAGCCACCAGGCGTTTGGCTCTTTCGCCGCTCCCGGACCATCCCGCCTCGGTCCCCGCTCTCCACATCTACTATTAGCCATCTCTCGGCTGCCGACACCCCATCTGATTATCTTATCTCCGAATCAATTCATCCAAAGCATGCCATACAAATGCCTTTTTGTCTCCCATGTCTTCTTTGCCTCATCGCTTTGTCCTTTCTTTACGATTGTTCCTTCGCCACTCGCCAATCAAAACTCTCTGCCTGTCATGCCCAATCTACCCTCCAAGCCAAAGTACCGCTTGCAAAGACATCCCGCATCCATTCCTCTCTACTCGCGCCGCAGCCTCACTCTACACGCCAAGGGGGCGCCTCGTGCCAAGTCGACGTGCGCCTCTTTTCCAGGGTGCTTTCGAAAACGTCCCGACCTTTCAATAACAAGGGCCGTCCAAAGCGTGCCAACCGCCGGACCTCCAGTCGTCGCCGTGGTCTAAACCGACTCACGCCAAACACTGTAATACGAGGTCTCTAATCCGCCAGACTTGATTCAAACTCTGATTGGTATACCTCAAAACACATTCAATGGTCGTACGAAATGCCTGTTTGGCACGAATCTGCCAACATATGACCTGTTGGTGGCTGGCAAAGCATCCCCTTCTTATCAGCTCGTGAAATGTCAATGTGCCGCTTTCAGTCCTGGTTCAAGCAGCTACCACCGCGGTAATCTTCGAAACAACCATCATGACTTGGGAACGCGCCACCAAACACCTACCTCGAATGTTGGGGGGGACCGGCGAATATCCAACAGAGTCAGTAGCATCGGCTTCCGAACCCTCGGCATGTCTTCAACTCGAGATTCTACCTCTGCGCATACTTTGGTGAAGTCTCACCTCGTGTCCCAGTATCACTAGGCCTCGGCTCGCGACCAAGTGAATCTGCATCACGGTGGCCGAAACGTCACAATTGAGTATCGAGTCCGCCACCTCAGAGCCAGTACTCCAAGACTCATTCCCGAA
This sequence comes from Phyllosticta ampelicida, assembly GCA_020351975.1. Classification (NCBI taxonomy): domain Eukaryota; kingdom Fungi; phylum Ascomycota; class Dothideomycetes; order Botryosphaeriales; family Phyllostictaceae; genus Phyllosticta; species Phyllosticta ampelicida. The sequence continues at coordinate 19,870 of JAIFKG010001770.1, forward strand.
AACAAGTCGACCAACGAGCAACTTGTTTTCCCGTTTACCTTTAGGCAGAATTGAGGTCATGCCGTGTATTGGCACAAGCTCGTTTTTCTTTCCCCTTGCGCGGTAAACAGCCCCTCGTCAGGCAGCTATCAACCAAGCCGGCAGCATCCAGACTTTTGCGCGTGGCACACCTGTCCTGCAAGAACACGCAGAAGACGAGCCAATCAGGCTATTCTTTACGTGCGGTCGAAACGAGCGACGGTGCGGCAGCAAGGAGGTGACTGGTCGCGACGAAAGATGACCGCAGGACCTAGACTGCGCAGCGACTACTGAGTTGGTCGCGCACTTCCGAGACAACGCAGCACACCAAACGCGGAGGTGCTGCCGTGAGTCACCAAAGTGCATGCCGACCAACCTACCCAACCTTCTTCTCGCTCGCGCCAGTTCGTTTCGCAGAGCCTGGCGGGCGGGCCCGGCACGGCGCGTGCACCTTATGCTGGCATGCGCAACCGCGTAAGCAGATGCTGCATTTCTTCTTTGCTCCATCAGTTCTACTCCCTGCTGGTGACGCGCTCACCTCCCTGCAGCCCTCTTCAACCGTCAATCCGTCCGTGTCAGGATGGGCGGCCTCTGTTTCCAAAAAGGCCACGGCACCAAGAATCTTGCTCCCGCAAAAAAAATTTAAAAAATTTGGAGATGCTGCAGGCACTAGTTGCCCTGCGACGACATTTCAATCCCTGAACGAAGCAAACGCGCGAATTGCAGCGGTCGTACGCCGTCAAGGCGTCAGTGTCAGCCACCATCCATGTACGTGCAAAAATGGGGGATATAAACATGTTTCAGGAGTCTGCTACTGTGCTGCAATGCATTCTCGTGGGTTAAACTGCACACCATGGTCCCAGACAGTTGATTTACCTGACGTCTGTCCTTGGCCAATTCATCAAGCCCGCTGCTCCGTCTGTACAACAACCAAATCCCCAACTTTCCAGTTGCACGCCTCTGGCGTGTGAGGTGGGAAATCGATGCTTGCGTTCGCAACCAACGGGGTGTTTTCAACAATTCAAGTCATAAAAGGGGCTAGCCAAGCCAACGCCTGGGCGAGCAACAGCAAAACGTTGCACCAAAACAACATCAGTCTCTCTCTCTCTCTCTCTCTCTCTTACCACCCAGATAAGGCACACGGACATGTATCCACGTGTCTAAGCTTCTTCTCTGTCTGACCCTACTACCCTCTTGCGCCGCCCTTTGGCTGCAAGAGTCCCCACATGCGCACGCGTCGGAGGCTCTGCCTCTTTCAACTACGCCTCGCGCGCCCGTCGGCGCAGCCAATCTCACTTTGCACGTGGGCATCTGCCCGTCCACGCATGGACTTGCTTGCTTCTTCTTCTTCTTCTTCTTCTTCTTAGATGATGGACACAGGACGAGTTTCGAGTGCGTGGTATCCGAGGTTTCTAGCGCAGCATCGCCATGGTGGTTTATTGGGGTTGCTTCCGAGCGACAGAGCCAAGGCGCCCCTCGGGCACTGTCCCGTTATTCATCCGTCCATTGGTTGGTCGTTAATCCCGCGTGGTCATCTGGGGATCCACCTGCCATGTCAACGGCCATGTACGTAAAAGTCGGAGGCTTGTGTAGGACGCTGAGAGCGCATTTCCTACGTATCAGCAGAAGCACCTGTCCCTTGACCAACTGATGACGCCATTGCACGAAAACAGTGTTGGATGGCGCTACACGGCACGGCAGTGGTGTGCCGTGTTTGGAAACTTACGGACTAGAACTGCTCCGCCATCTTGTGGACTAGTAGAGCGCAAGTAGGCGAGGAAAAGAAATCGGACGGAAAGAGAGAGCAGGGAACGACACGATGAGAATACCGTTCCATCTCGTCCACCGGCCCCAAGGTCAGCAAGCGTGCATTGCACCGTAGCCACGCGAGGGAGGTGGGAGGTGGGGTACAGCCGAGATCCGTCCAGTCCAGCCGATATTTTCCGGATGTATGCTATCAAATTGCGCAGGACCACGCGGCCAAGTGCAGCCTTGCCCAGCCCAGCCCAGCTTGCCAAAAAAGCTCGCGGCGTGGTCGTTGTGGAGAGCACTAGGTCAAAAGGTTGGCAGAACGGGGGATGGCGCCAAGGTACGGGAATAATGGAGGGTGTACCTTCGTTGAGCGTTGAGTATGCCAACGTGGTGGCTTGCATTCCGAGTTACCTACGTGCCTGGTTGGCTGGATAGGTAGCTAGCTGGTTGACTGCATACGCCTAGACGCACCGACGACAGCGGTGAGAGGGTTTCGTGCGTCAAATAATATTGGGCACGGAGGCGATCAGTTTTGCTGGTGGTTGAGGATTGCTGTTTCGTTCGCCGTTGGTGCCTACCTACATTTGTTGTCGCGCACGCCGGATCGTCCTCTGTTGGGTCGTGCGGTCATGGCATGCAGGTGGATAACCCGAACCAAGTGGAGTGAGTGCTGGACGGTGGTATGAACGGGAATTGTGGCCAGAAGGTCAAGTAGCTGGTGAGCCTATGAAGTTTGTCCAGTCTGGGCGAGGACTCTGCACTGGATATCCACTTGTGTATAGTCCAGTGGCAGTCCTTGGTATCCAATAAAAGGCTCAACAAGAGGGAGAGGTACAAGACATGGCCAGTTCTCGCGACGCGTCGTGCCAGGAAGGAGTTGCACTAGTGGTGTCCGTCTCGATCTGCTCCTCATGACGATATGATGACAACAATGGAAGCTCACAGAATGCGTTGTCAGCAGTATCGTCAAGACTCGATTGTCCTGTGCTGGCAAAGGCGTCTAGGCGTGATGTATGTGGCTCTTAAACGTGGGTAACTCTTGTCGTCCTCTTCGAACGTCGTGCCGGTGGCCGACCAAGTCACCTCAAATTGCGCAGCGGCAAAAGCGTAGATTTGGTCGACTGCCGAGCTTGGCAGTGAGCAGCCAACGGTCCGGCAGTTGAGAAGCTGAAAGCAGCCTCAAGCAGGGCGTTTGATGGGAGGCGCTAGAACGGTGCGCCTGATTACTCGGATTGGAGGTGAGGAGACTGTGACTCGATACTAGAAGATTACTGCCGCCCTGTGGCCGTCCGTGTATTTGCGGTTGTTGACGGAAGGTCTGATGAAGCATGCGAGCGCACTGACAGGCATATCTAATGACGAATTTCTTTTTCCATCTTTTGTCCTCCGGTTCCTTTCTCGGAAACTCATCAAGTCAGGACGGGTTCTGGCGCTTGTGCGCGGTGTATTGCTGCAGACAGCGTGAACAAAGTGCGCTGGCACGTTAGCGGCTCACACAGGCGTAAACAGGCGTCTTGCCAGATGACGGGGAAATAGAGGTTGTTGCGCACTGACGAGCAGATCTCCAAGGCTTAGCGATTCCCCACTGACTTTAAAAGTCGTCCTTGAAGAAGGCCCATGCAACGTCATTTCAAGTCGGTGGAAGAAGACAGAGGCCGGTGTTCAGGTTTGCCCAAGGCGTTGAGCGGCGGATGGCAGAGGATCCTGGGCCACAAAAACCTCAATTTCAGGCGGGCCGCCTGCAGGTCGGAACGAACCGCACATGGAGTCGATGAACAAGGCAAGCACGTCACACTCCGTCTAGCAGCGGGAGATGGGGAGAAAAGTCCTTGGCCACTTGCGCTGCCTTGGCTCACTCTCGGCGGCATTGGCAGCGCCCGAGTCGCAAGCGATGCCAGAGACGACCTGACGGCAAAAAGCCACCGTTCCTAATTTATCTCGCCGTCAGAAGATGAAGCAGCATCAGTCCGCTCCTGATGCAACGCGACCTGACGGGGAAGCGTGCACGAGTGGGCCCGCTCCCGGCCCACAGCAGACGTCTGGACAGTGCACCAATGGGGCGGGCGATTGAAGGCCGCACACGTCGCTACGAGGTCTGCAAGACGAAAGAAGAACGCAGCAGAAGACGCCCAGAAGATATGGACATACGGGCAATTAGACGGAGTGGAATACGGCAGCGTGGAAGCCGGCACGTTAGCGGGCGCGAGTGGCAGCAAGCGGCCCAGAGAGAGGGCCCAACCTCAAGCGCCCCAAGGAAGCCAAGACCGGGTCTCGGGCGAAGAAACGCAGTGCTGGTCGTCTACCCCGTATTTGCACGTGACAGGAGCCCGCCGTCAGTACCATAGCACCGTAGCCGCGTAGTACTGGCAGGCCGTCGGCGAGTATCCTGCGAGCTACAGCCTCTGGAGCAGGAGCTGGAGCAGGAGCTGGAGCAGGAGCTGGAGCAGGAACTGGAGCTGGGGCACTGGCGTGTTGCAGTGGTGGGGTTGGAGACAAAACAATAGAAGCCAGGAAGGGACATGGAAGCGGGTTGGCGCGGAATGAGCTGAGATGGTGCAGACAGTGCCGAAGAGTCGCCTCTCGAGAACGGAGAGGAGGAGAGGAGGAGAGGAGGAGAGGAGGAGAGGAGGAGAGGAGTAGAGCTGGAGAGGAGGAGAGCTGGAGAGGAGGAGAGCTGGAGAGCTGGAGAGCTGGAGAGCTGGAGAGCTGGGAAGAGCGACTACAGCGACTACAGCGACTACAGCGACTACAGCGACTACAGCGACTACAGCGACTACAGCGACTACAGCGACAACAGCGACGAGCAGCGGCCGTTGGCTCATATCAGGCTAAAGTGAAGAGAGCAGATGGCACACCTGGACGGTGTAACAGGCGGCCATGGCAGCACGACCCAGCGACCCGACGACCTGACGCCCTGCGCCCTGACAGCCTGACAACCGGGGCTGGGCTGGGCTGGGCGGGCGCTGGCGCTGCGGGCGGGCCGACGGGCTGACTGCGCAGGCTCAGCGCGGGCTCAGGCGCAGGCGCAGGCGCAGGCTCAGGCGCAGGCTCAGGCTCAGGCTCGCCATGTTCCTTGGACCCAGAGCACTCCGTACCCCCATCCTCGCTGCAGTCCCATCCACTAATCCACCCATCCACCGTCCACCGCCCACCGCCCACCGTCCGCCGTCCATGCCTGTCAAGGTGCCCGTTCCTGCAGTGCGACGCCATCACAACCCTCCTTGCACTTGGCCGCTCCTCGTCTCTCCAATCGCCCCGAACTCTTCGACTCGTCCAGTGTTCGCGTCGCAGAGTGTGCATGACTTCTTCTGGTGGCTGCTGTGCCTGAAACGGCCTTGGTCTCTGCCCTTTTTACCAACTTGGCCCGCTTCCCGAGCCAACCGGTCTTCCTGGCTCGCTCGCCCACCACTGGCTTGGCTCTGGCATCCACCGTCCATCACACGCTTGCTCTCTCCACCCTACCACAACAACCCTCCCGACGACTCTTCCGTGCACACGCTCTCCCTGATCCCGCTCGCTCATCTCCTCCACCGCCGCAACTTGTCGACGCCCGGCCGGACGCTCGACTCTACCCTCGCTTCGTCTCTGACGAGACTGATTGTCCTTCGCGCAACGGAGCCTACACGCTCCGCCAAGGAGGCTCCTCTCCCCGGTCGCAATGGACAGCCGCCAGCCGAACCACCATGACCAGGACCCGTCCACCACGAACCCAAACATCTTCGACGACGAGTATGCCGTCGACAACTCCTCCGACTTGGACGGCGAATTCGTCGTCGCAGACGGCTTTAGACCAGGCACGCAGGCATTCCCTGACCAAGGTACCACAACCGTAGCCTCGCGTACCTCTGCCGCCCTGGACCACAGATGGAGCCGCCATTCGTCTGTTCGTCACTCGATTAGTGAAAACTTTCCAGCCGAGACGAAAAATCCATCTGGTCCGGGCTCTTCGTCGGCCCAACCCAGAAGCAGCATCACCAAAGGCGGCCACGCGCCACGATCCTCCATGGCCATGGCCAACGAAGGCTCCAATGCCCCCATCGCGGATACTGCTCTTTCCGATCTACCTGCTGCACAGCGTCCCGCCATACCGCTTCAGCACCGCATCTCCATCGCGTCGACGTCATCGTTCGCGACGGTTCAAACCTCGAGTAGCCCGTATGCCACGGGCAATTCCGGCCCAAGCCACCCATACGGCATGTATCCCCAAGGCACTGGGCTCACTAGGTCTCTCAGCAGCAGTACTATCGCGACTTCGAGGAACCCAGGACGGTCGTCGGTTGCTGGCCAGGCGCCTCAACACCCCTATGGAATGTATCCGCAGAATGTTGTCGATGACCCGGACGAGATTCAAACAACACCAGCAATGACCAACGCCGTCCCGGTGGGATTCCCTGGATTAGGCGCAGGCTTCCATCGCCAGATTGGACCGGATGGTGAAGAGCAGGACATAATCGGGCCCGATGGACACACCGAGCAACTACCACCTTACTCGAGATTTCCTGAAGAAGGCCCCACAAAGGCATCGCTACTCGCTGTGCCTGAAGAGTACGGGATGTATGAAACAGACACAACCGCAGGTGGAGCAACAGCAGCCTCAGGGGCAACAGTGGCTGCTGCTGCTGCTGCCGCTGCTGCCGCCGCCGCCGCCGCCAGCGCTGCAACCACTCCATCCGCCGAAGCCCTGATCGGTGATGTATCAACGAATCGCGGAGTGACAAATGGACCGAACGATGCACTGAACGGACAAGGCCAGACGGGTTCGGATGCATCCAGCACAGTAGTAGGGACCGACTACGGCAACGAGCGTACGCCGTGGAGTGAAAAGACATGGGACGAGAAGAAGAAGACAAAAATACTGTGGGGCAGAGTTCCTCTCTGGTTGCTGATCATTGCCCTGGTCATCATCTTGATTCTGGCCATTGTGCTAGGCGCTGTGATCGGTACCTTGGTGGCGAGGGACAAGATGGCTGACAAGAAGCACAAGTACCTGTACGCCGTTTCATCATCCATTAGCAAACAAGCCTAACGATTTATCAGGAATCCGAGTGTCGTTCTCACATCACGAGTCGATGCAACACCAATCGCAACTCCTACAAACCTCCCCGCGCTGCCGCTTGGCAATTATGCCCTCCCAATCCGCAGCCCGGATGTGTCAAGCAACGAATGTCTTTCCATTTCAGATCAAAACGACGCTTGGTCGTGTGACATGGTGGGGGCACCGATCGAAATCAACGTGGAAAACTCGGAGACCAACGGCCTCTCGGCCGGGATGAATCCGATGAAGAATGCTTCGGGCTTCAACTACGGCACACAGGTTCCAAAAATCTCACCCATTCTGCTCGACCTCGTTGAAGACCTCGACAGTCCAAGCGACGGTCCGGCATGGCATTTTCAGACCCTTTACGACAAGATGGTCATTTTGAGGTCCGAAGACCTGAACGTCAATTCGGGCTCCAACAAAAAGATCAAGCGACAAGACTCTCCGCCTTGGACCACTGGAAATTTTCAAATGCCTCCTGGGTTCCTTCATCGTGGTCAAGTGGCGGCTGGAGATACGCCATGGCTCTGCATCTGGAACCAGACTTTCTTGGAGACTTTCTTCTATGTTGAGAGGAACAGCACGGCAGCGCAGTCCCAGGCTGGAACGACAACCACTCCGACGTCGAGTGCCATGTCCCCGACGGCGACGACGGCCTACTCATCTCCTACCACCAGCGAAGCGTCCACGACGATGTTTGAATCTTCGCCTACGGTCACTGCATACCACAAGAACAAGCGCGGTGCCTTCGTTAGTAACACGAGCCCATACAGCGCGTCGGCAACACAAGATGCAGACAACCTGGCATGTTACCCGCGCCTTGTTAAGCTTGAGGAGCGGCGGATGGTGACCAACAATGCACCTTACTGTCAGAAGATGCAGTTGCTAGATGACGGCCAGCTTGTCATCTGGCGCGACAGCAACGGTGACATGGTGACGATTGAGCTGAGTGAGAACGAAAACGAAACCGCTCAATCGAGTGGCGGCGGAAGCGGCTCCAAGCGGTCGCTAATCAAGCGAAACAACGATGGAACTAGCTGCCACTGTCAGTGGACGTACTCTTGATGTCTACTTTTCGTTTGTAATTTGGGGATTTGTCTTGAAAGCATGGTTGGCAGTCTTAATGCACAACCTGGAGTTTTGGCACAAGGGACGCACGACATTGGGGGCACGGCGCCAAAAGGATTCAGCAACTTCCTCCTTTTCAAACTTTTCCGTTTTTGTCATTTTAATGCGGAGAAGGCGCTTGCGGTCGGTCAGGAAGGACCAAGCCCAAGCATCTCTTTTTTTTTTTTTTTTCTCTCTCGGTTCCGTTCGCTGCTTCCGGGACTGGCGCCATGCCTTGCTACATAAGGCTCTGTCTTGAATACGCGAGCGGTCCTTCACATTTTTGGGCAAGTCCTGGCTGGACTGGGGTGGGACAAGTGGGTTGGAGCCATTTTTTGGTGCGATGTCAGGAAAAGGTTGCTCACGAGCAACTTGAAAGCTACGGAATGAGTAGCATTGGGGATTAGCAGAAGGCGTGGAATGATAGAATCATTGTCTCCTATCTCAAGTTACAAACTGGGTCACAAGGCGGTGGCCTTGACACACGCTTTGACAGCGGCCGTGCACGGGGAAGGGAGAGGGGCGGGCGCATAGAGACGGCGAGCCGAGCCTGGCGAGCAAGGAATACGTGAGTAGGACGCAAAGACGCAGCATAGCTAGGCAATTGGTCAAGGTTGCACTGGACGGGCATGGCGGAAGATCAAGTGCGGCTCTTTTGTTTGTGGTGCGCCGCGCTGCACACACTGCAGCATGCAATGGACGGGACAGACGGCTTGGGAGGGCTCGGGGGGGCTTGGTACGCAACGCGGCAGACGGACAGG
>JAIFKG010001771.1:0-14488 GCA_020351975.1 Phyllosticta ampelicida
CGAGGTGGCAGTCGGGGATCAGGCTGACGTCAAGGTCGGCTTGCAGTGAGACGGGAGATGTTTCGATGTTTCTGAGAGCAGCGCCTAACGAAAGCAAGATGTTCCTGCGGAAAGCAGTGGAGCGTGGCCGGGTTGCACAGCAGGAGCGCCGTGGAAGGTCGGCGGGCAGCTGGTCGGCTGGCGGTGGTGTGGAGGGCGCACGTGTAGGAGGGCGTGCGTCTGGGTGGTGGTGGCGGTGGTGGTCACGGTGGTGGTGGTTGGACGGCTGTGGGAGACGCAGAGATAAAGCAGTCGTGACAAGCGCAGGGTGTAGCGAAGAGCTGGGGTCCTGGAGGGTTTAGGACGAAGCGAGAGCAGCATCGCAGGAGCGGAGGGCTGACGTTTTTGGTTATTTATCTATAGAGCGTGCGGATTGCGGAACCTACTGAACTGACATGGGATGGGCGGCATGGACATGGTTGTGTCGCTGGCGGCAGGGCTGAATCCCTGCTGACCGCTCTCCCCCCCTGCCGACCGCCGCGTCCGCGTCTGTCACCGGCGCCCCGACAGCCCACGCTTCCCCGTGCGAGAGTTTGCTGTATCGTGCGTCCGTCGGCCAGGACCAACGGCCAGATGAAACACGCATCCATGCGAAATGAGCCGTGGCCATGTGATGAACATCAATCTCTCAGGAAGAGGACGTAGAAAAATTTCTTGACGCCGGGCTGGCTACCTGGAGCCCGGTGTCCGACCCGCATGCAGCCTCGAGAGAACAAGGGCGAGGGCGAGGGCGAGGCGGCGCGCACAAAGAAGAAACCCAGAGAAACAAAACATCGTCAGCCAGCCATCAGAGAGGCCAGGAGCTGGCGCCCGCGGGACAGGGTTGCAGAATGCGACCATGATCGAAAAACACGTCTGTTCGCCTTTGTGGTGCTGCCCAACTCCAGCCTGTGCTTGCTGTGGATTTGCAGGCAATAATAGCATCATCTCCGCCCGGCCACGACGCGACAGAAACGACGACCAACGACAAGGCTAGCAGCTAGCAGCTAGCAACACCAGCACCAACACCAACACCAACAGATCATGCCACCGCTGGCGCTCTGGATCAAAGTCAGCCCTTGCGAACGGTTGCAGACGCAGGGCTCGCCAAGGCCCAACTAGGATGCACACCGTCAGCACGGCCACGGATGTTTGGTTTCGTCGCCAGATGGCCAAGACATCCGCCCGGTGCCAAGTCATCTTTTTATTTGCTGTGAGCTTGTCTGGATCCCCTTTCTCTCCCATCTTGTTGATCCATCGTCGTTGTTGCCCGTCCGTGTGATTTTTTTCTTTTTTTTTCTTGCAGTCGCGTGGCCGCTGCTGACTACCGCTCCAGTTTAGCGGCCGCTGTGGGCCTGCCGGTGAGTTGGCTAGACTAGGTGGCCAACGCTGCTCAACTCCATCTCTGTCCCATCACAGCGTCACGCAACCCGACTACTACTTGACATGGACGCTTCCTCCGGTCAGCCAGAAGTCGGACAACCAACTGCACATGCCGCAAGTCGTAGTGTAGAGCTTCTCCATGTACAGGATAGTGCATCCATCCACAGCGGACCGGTCGAGTCTCGAGCCATGAGCCCTATCGTGATGTGGGGACAGGTGGATAAGTACTCAAAAGGCAGGTCATTACATCATCCACGGCCAAGACTGGAGCATATACGGAGTATGGGTGGCCAACCCCACCCAGGGAATTCCACTCTACCCCTCCTTTCCTCAATTATTCTGATCTGATCTGCCACCTACTACCGGTCCAGTGCCTCGACACCACCCGCACCGATCTACCGCGCCGCCAGAACTGGGGCCTGACGTCGGCGAATCAATCACCCGTCCTCTGCATGAACCGCGTCCTCTTCCCCGCCCCGCTGGCATGAACGCCCTCTCAGGCCCCAGGGCGGCGTGAGACATTGGCGACGGCTTCGGCTGCTCGATCACGTGGTCGCGGCCGCTGAACAACCACCCGCTTGGCGTCATCCCGCAGTGCTACACCACATCTAACCATCTTGCGTTTCGCTGCTGCTCGCCAGCCGCTTACCAGCCTTTGGGAAAAGACTTGCGCCGACTGCGGCCCAAAGCTGCCACTGTGAAGACCAACCAATGAAAGAGAATTACACGCAGACAGATCGATTCAAGGCCGTCAGCCATCCGGACGGACATGTGCCTGTTAGCACTATAGCGCCGTCTTATGTCACACCCTGGCTTGCACAGCCCGATCTTCTCCTCGTCAAGCAATGGTCAACGCAAATGTGCCATATCCCACAAAAGCATCCTCGCACCACACTCGAAAATGCAAGGCGATCCGCTCCAGCATCCTCCTCCTCTACTGACATGACTCCTCTGCATGTTGATCTCTCCTCGAAACGTCTTCCTTACCCAACCAAACAACTACGCGTACGCCATTCGTCCCGTCATCTCGCTTCTCTGTCCGCCTCTCAAAGCAGTCACATGCCCCGCGTAGCGTCACACGTCTACTCGACCATTCAGCCCTTTTCTTGTGTATGTACGTTGTTCTCATCTCACAAACTCGCGAGGCGTCAGCATCCACTACGAGTTAGTGGCTGCAACTACGTCAAAGTAGCAAACACCAGCCCCCAAATAGAGCCAAACGAAAGAGCTGGGACCGCGGCACCCGGCCAAAGCGGATGCTTCCCCGAACCTCTCGCCTGTGTGCGAATAGTCAGCTGAAATGGACCTCACCTCACTTGTGTACCCGTTTGCCAAGAAATTGCTCCGAGCCATGCGGTTTTCGTCGTTGGTCTGCAGGTAGGCTTGAAAGAGTCATACTCGAGCATGGCGGTGAACAACGTGTGTCCACCCGGAACGACCACCTGACGGGATTAAATGAGGCTTGGCTACCTTTAGAGAGCTCAACACACTGTCTGAATTGGCTGGCGGCACATGTACGGCTTTTCCAAGGACTTACTTTGTTTGGTTGCTCTCGGTACATCGCTTCTATTCAAACACGCTTCTGACATGGAGAAACGTGGAATCTTGCTTGAGGCTGATTGTCAGCTTCGAAGCTCGCATGGTTGATGGCTGCGGCACGGCAAGATTGAAGCGACTTCTGAAGGCCTCCGAATGCTGTGTTGCACGATTTAGATAAAGGCAGCGGCGCCGACTGATCAGATGCCGTCACAAGGTGTTTGCATAAGTGAAAGCGTAGCGGGGGGCCTGTTGCAATATAGGGTGATTGGAATGGCAAGCATGCAAATCATCACTCAAACCTCACCTCTCACAAATCCATAAATGACGAAGCCGCACGACACTCTGGGGGCTAGCAAAGCTCACCAACCCATCCAACAAAACTTACCACCACTAGCGTCAACGTGGTAAGATTTTTGTCGAAAGCGACTTCAGACGTTCAAATTCGCCCCGAGAAGCAGCAACTCACCCGACGAAAAGGGGGGGTTGCGCCAACAGCCAAACCCCATCGACATGGCCCGGCCAAAGGGAAAAAAAGGGAGTATAGCAAGCGCTACTTCGCCCTCCCACACGGGATTCCGTCGACCCGATCGCGTTCTTATTTCCCCACCGACGTCACCATTGCAGACTACCGAAACCTAGACAGAAAGCCCCAGCCGCTTCCTTGCCCCCCCCCCATTCCTGTGCGCAGCCACATCCACGCTCATCTTCATCTATTCAACCCAACATCCGCCCAAAATACCAATATTGCCATGCTGCCCGTCTTGGTACCCTGAGGGTCACTCGTCCATTTCCAAACAGCAGCGGCGCAATAATCTTACTCCATCCCCTCCCCCACTTCCACCCCCCTTTTTTTTCTTTTCTTTTCTTTTCTCTTGGCAAAAGGAACATCCCGACTGGGCAGGCTAACATGATCTTACCGCGCCCGTGCGATTGAACCCGTGAGCTCAAAACGGGGCTCCGCTCCATTCCTTTTTTTTTTTTTTTTTTTTGTTGGTGGGGGGGGGGGTTGAGACAAAGCTCGAGCGCATGTTGGAGCGGTGATTACCGCATCCAGGTCAAATGGAGGAGTGAAGAGAGAGGAGGAGTAGATACCGGCGGCCAGCCCTTCGGAACCACCAATTGTCCTGGAAATCGACACTTTCGCAGTCTGGAGAAGGGTCGGGAGAGAGAAACACTTTTATTGCTCAACCGCTCGTCGTCTGCCAATCGATCGACCTAAGCTTCCTCGCTGCGAGCCACCGCACTCCATCACCCCTACCACCACTCTAAAAGAAAGCGCACCATCCAATGTACATCCTCGCTAGATTTCTCGGATCCGTCGCCGAGTTGATCAGCATATCAACGCAACCCTCGACGCTCAAACGAGCCGTCTCCTCCTTGAGATAACCCTTGACCTTGCTTCTGACACTCTCGAGCACCTCCTCGGGCGTCGTCGGCACATTCCTGGCGGTGCGACGCTTCTTGCCAATGAAGTCGGCCGTGGGATCGTACAGGAACGTCTCGAGGATGGTCATGAGCGTGTCGAGGTTCTGCTGCAGCTGGCGCAGGGTGAGCTGCGCGGCCGTGCGGAAGGGCCCCTCGACGCCATGCGGGCCCATGGCATCGACCATGTTGTGCGTGAGCCGGAACGGCACCAGCTCGGGTTTTTCAAAAGTCAGCCCCTTTTCGAACAGACAGTTGAAGTCGACGTGGAAGACGCCCCCGTCGTGCTCCACCAGCAGCACGTTTTCACCGTGCCGGTCGCCTAGCCCCAGCGTGTGGCCCACTATCGACATAACGGCGCACGTGCGCGTGTATTTGAGGCGTGCCGAGAACCAGGCCTCGGGCTCCGGGAACGTCTCGATGAACCATTCGTGGAGGACAGGTTTGAAGTGGTTTTTGATCAGGTCAATGAACAGTTGCAAGTTTTCTGGCCTTGCTGGTCCACCGTTCTTGCCTGGGTCGCCAATGGCCTCATCAAGGATGGTTTTCACTTGGCTATAATCAATCGGAATGTTCTTCTCCCGGTAGTTTTTGATGATAATGTCGCGCATGGCTTTGAGCCCCTCGACCCATTCAATCGCTCCGCATTCCTCGTTGAGGGGCGTCACTGCGTACGTCTTGATGTTGAGACGTCGCTTGCTAGACTCGACGTCTCGTAGCAATGCGCGATTGATCATGGTGTTGAATTCCATCAGCCGTTGATCCTTGCGGAGGTCGTCCTTTGGTTTGATCAACAGGCCGTAGTTGCGCCCGTCTGATCCTCGAACAACGAGTTTACGTGGCCGTTGAAGAGAAGGAAGCACTACGACATCGTCCAAAAAAGATGAGATGGTGGGGACAGTGTCTTGAAAGGCCTTGTGGTTCCTGTACTGTATATCAGATCCAGCTGGCAGGCTTGCTATCAGTGTCGTTTCCACCGGGACCACCAAAGAACACGGCGCCAGTTTGTGGCTGAATCCTAGATCTCTCGAAAGGCTAGCGCGAGTCGTACGCTGCTCTACCTGTGCGTCGCAGGCATGCAGAAGTGCATCCGAAAGTCTCTGTCCTTGGTTGATTAGAAGCTTGAGATCTGGTCCGCTCGAAGTGCCGGATCTAGTTTTCTTCGAATAGTCCTGGTGTTTGTCAGCACAAGACCCATAAGCCGTCAATTGACTGGCACCTACCTTGACCTTGGTCAACGCAGCCGATCCTCTGCTAGACCGTGAAGAGTTCGTCGATTTGGCGACGGCCAGCAAACTCCAAAGCGCCTGCCGTGGATGTTCGCCGACCACCCTGACAATCATGCGCAGCAGCAATGCGTAAGTAGTTTCACGAGGATGGCAGATTCGAGTAATCATCTGCGGGAGGGCTGGGTAGAAGATGAATGCCGGCAACCTTTCCAGAGCGTATCTCTTGAGATGACCCTCCACCTTGTCCAAGTATTCTTTCCTCTTCAAGCGTACATAAGCACTGTTCCACAAAATCAGCCAATGGCAACACATTTGACCAAAGGCTACTTACTTTGGATCTGTGGGCTGGTCTCCTTGCTTGGGAGGGTCGTTTTCCACATCCGTGGCCAGCTCCAGCCACAGAGTGAGCAGCTTGGGTACGGTTTCATACAAGTGTTTCGTGCCGTACGCAACGCTCCGCAAGTAATTTTCAATAATCAACCTCTTGCAATCAGCTGCAAATGCAGGACTCCTCTTGGACTCTGGCACCGACGTCTCCGCGTCGCATTGCTTTGCGTAGAATTTGCCAAGATGATAATGGCCCTTTTCCCACTTCGGAAACCACTTTACCGAAGCTGTGTAGCAGATTCGGGTCTTGTCGAAAGAAGTTTGCCCCGCTTTATCGATCCACTTTGCTTTGAAAAGCCAAGCACGAGCTAGAACCTTGTTCTCGAGTCGTTCCTGAGGCTCATCACTCATGGTAGTGCTGGAATGTCTATTCGTCCGAACCCAATAGCCGTGTGCGTCAAAAGCATTTGAGTCCATGGCTCCCTCAAGATTCTGAATTGCCTTGCGATGATGGCCGTCTTTCCACAGCAGGCGAGCGTGGTCGATGATGGCCTCAACATCGCCCAGCCGAGACGCGTGATGAACCGCGTCAAAGGCTGTACTCGTCACATTTGACTTTCGTGCCAGACGTGAACTAGTCATCCATGTGGAGGCAATGTCAAGTTTCGTAAATCCCCGGCGAGAAAGATGCATGGAGGCTCTTCGGAGACCGAGAATGTACTGCTTTTCTGAAGTCAAGGCTCCTAGCATGTCCAGACGTCGATCGAGTGTTGTCAATAAATCTTGGCGTTCATCATTTGAGTCCGGGGAATCTTGACTTGTGCCGATTGGAAATTCAGATCCGCGACTGATGGTATCAATCTCATAGAGCACGTGAAGCTTGAGCATCTGATCATGACAGGCTTGGAGCGAGGCGGTCGATGACGGAGACAGTCCCCGGGCTATGGCTTCACGTAGCTCATCAATTGTAGCTGCGTAAGTCTTTTCGTCGCCGGCGCGAAGAGACAAAAAGGCCTTGCCGATGCCAATGTTGAACTCTTGCAATCCTGGTGGCGCAGTGACGAGAAGCTCCTCCAGTGCATTCCACTTCCCAGTCATCCAGGAAGCTTCTGCAGCTAGAGATAAGAGTTTTAAATTGGAGACCGCTGTCGTACCTTGAAATCCCTTGACTTGGGCAAGCAACGAGTCTGGGCATGTTAGCGATAACTTCTTGGGGATAGATAAATACTCACTATACTGTCCCGATTCTCGCAAACAGTTGGCCAGCTGATACTGAATCTCCGGATCCTCTGGCTTCTCAGCCAGAGACATCTCGTACCAGCTCTGGACAGCCGTCCATCTTCCTGCTTTTTTGTGTTCAAGGACCTGTTGTTCTGGGTCCAAGATCTGGAGATGAGCTGAGATACCCTCTATGCAGTCCGGTTCGTCAATCTGGGCGTAAATGTATTGAAGATGTTGGTACAACCCTTGTCGATCCCCTGCTCGCATCGAATTCTCCGCCAATTCTGTGCGCTGGCGCATGTACTGCTCCCAATGAAAGAGAGCGCGAGCGTAGGACCGACATTCGACAGCGCGGCGAGAAATGATTTCGGCGGGTATTGATGAAAGAACACGCTCAATGCTGCAGACCTGAGCCGTTTCGGTGATCTCGTCCAGCTCTAGAGGAAGACCACGCTGGGCCAGCACACGGGCATCTGCCAGCCTTTTGCGCTTTTCTTGAAGCCATTTTGACATGTAATCCAAAACCTGAAAAACGTTCTTTACTCGGTTAGTTGAGGGAAATAATAAAATCACTGCAAACGTACCTCGCTACACCGTTTTATATTGTCGGCTTCTGGGCCAGGACCCGTGATGTCCGTATTCAGGATGAGAAGAAACTCATTGATAATGTTGTGAATCTCCTGTTCAGTCCCACCCAAAACGATGTTGACCACAGTAAAGGGTAGCAAGAACGTGGCAATTGCTAGGTCGTGTACCTTGATAACCTTTGCCAGCACGGGGAAGACCAGTTGCGGATTGTCGCCTTTACCATTGAGCAACAAGTCGTATACCAACATCCTCAACCAGCTCGAATGTGACAGACTTTGAGAGAAGATGGGGTACTTTTGAGGCGACTTTTTGGTGACGACGGTGCTATACTTGGAACTCAAAAAAGGTGTCAGAGTGCTCCGAACGCTCTCAGGCATGCGAGTCCAAAGCTGGTAAGCAGGACTGGACTGTGATGAACGTGGACGGTAGGATAAGACGTCCTTGTCCAGGCCACAAAATTTGAGGCATTCTTGCATAGCGTAGGCGACGAAAGCCTGAGATTTGGCATTTGTCGCGGAATAGAACGACTTGACCAGGATGTTCTCAAGCATAAAAGCGACAAACTCATTGAACTCGTCCAGGCGAGTGAAGTTTGACATCATCAAAATCTCGCGCCGAGGTCGGATAGTCTCTGCTCTGGAAGGATCGAGGGCCCCAAAAATCCCGAGGCACTCTGCCGACAGGTTGGCAATGTTTGGGTGGCTCTCAGTAAACCTCGTGCTAGCGTCCAGAATTGACCGACACAAGTCCATCACCACCGGGCTAGGATGCTGGCTGATTGTAGAGTCGTGGATGAATTTCTGATTGCTTTCCAAGAATGGAATCAGTTCTTTCAACGCTTGGGTGACGACGGTCGCGCTCTCATCTCGACATCGAAGGCTAAAAGCCTGGCAAAGTTCGTCGGGAGAATTTGCCCTGAACCGGTTGATATTTGCGCTGATCTTGCTCATGACCGGGATTGAAGCAAATGAAGGCAGCATGTTGACTCTTTCTTGGACAGCGTTCTTGTGCCCGTTGACCAGATTTGCCACGACATCATGGGCTTTTGCTTGTCCGGCAGGGCTGAATGAGTGCCAGTTTTGCTCGACGATTGAAAACGTCTGTTCGATTAGAAATTCAACATCCTCATCACCCACAGCATCCAGGAGTCTCGACCACGCCGAGAAAGCTTTGTCGCACAATGCGGGTATCTCGGAGGCTGACTGCAGACATGCACGAATCTGGGACTATCAGCAAAATAACGACAAGGATCCAAAGCACTTGCCTGAGGTAATCCAACGCTGACCGAGCTCCCGGCGAGAGCTATCATGTCTTCCAACGCGTCTACGCATTTGCCTCTTTCGGCAATCGGCTTTGGGTCCCTCGAGTTGTCGATCATGTCTGAAAAGTATGCCATTATTCCCAGGATATGATTGTGAAAAAACCCCATGATCATGTTGGAGGGATTTGCCCTTGTGTTCGCCTTTGAACTACCTATGCTTCGCATCGCAATCACTGCGTAGTTTTGAAATACTCGATGAATCTACGACCAGTCAGCTTGGTCAACAAACAAAGCCATGGATTACTTACCCGTTGTTTCTTCGAGCCCTCTTCAACGGCAGCAGCTTTGAGAATGTTGAAGGCGATGAGTGTAGGATCCTGTTTGATCAATGTTTGCAGGCTCGTGGATTGAAACTCGGGTACTGATTCACGCAAGAGATCCATCGCGCTGTTCTCCATGTCCTCGTTCTCGATTTCATCTGCCGAATGTAAGAAAAGAATAGTCAGGATCGAGGCCATGTTAGCTTTCGGCTGCAAACAGACGTCCTGCACGTTGGTATTGCGTGCGGAGGCGACTCTTTCCAAAATGTCCCTCTTTTTAGTCAAGACCAAGTAGGGCAGCAAATCAGTTTGCGTGAGAATGAGTAATTGGTCAATATTCATCTCAAGGAGATCCGAGAGCTGCTGGGCTTTTTGCGGACGACTGTGAAGGTCCTTGAACACCTCAAAGCTGATGTTGCGCCAGAAGGGCTTGAGTAGCGCCAGTGGAGTGCATCGAAAGTATTCGCTCAAGGACAAGAGCTAGAATTTGTTAGCTGAGAGAATGCTTATGGCATTGACAAGCTGACCTCGTTGTAAGCCACACCACAAATCAATGGATGCGTGTGGCCGAGTAGATCAACAAGCTGGAGCAGCGCAATGTTGAGTTCATCTTCATCACAAACTCTGTTCATGGTCAGAGAACTATCGGATATACGCTTAGGGCGACCTACCTTGCAACTTGACCCCAAGCCAAAATCAACGTCTCTAACTCGCCTAGCGAGGCCCTGCTTGAGATGTGTTTGACATAATTGAGCACATCTATCCGATTTTTCTGACGAATGTCCTTGTTGATATCGCGACGGAGGAAAGCTGGTATGGCGAGTCTGTCACCTTGTGTCAGAAGTGCGTGGGAGCAGGGCTTGTTTTCAGACGTACCCGGCAGCGATTCTCAGCTCCCGCTGCGGACTCCTCAAAGATTTCATGCACCACTCTCCCAAAGCATTATTATGCAGATCGAGTGCCTTCGAGTCACTGAGGTGGCCATGCAAACTTTTGATCGCAGCCGCAGCCCAGACCTTTGGTGCTTTCAATACCTGAAACTCAGGCATTTCGATAATGTACCTCAGCGTCCTCAGTGCTTCATTCCGCCGAGCCAAGTGATCGGGAGAATCCCAATATTGTCCATTAGTATCTAACCTGATCTCGGTAGAATCACACCATGAACAAGACATGCTCACGAAGTCGCCACTACTCGAAGTACGGGCTCTGAGCGTACCCGCCGCAGCGCATGGCAGTCTCATGAAATGGTAGAGCCATCGAGATTTGGACTGATCGGATGAAGATGCGAAGTGTAGCCTGTTTTTGATCAGACATGATTGCTCAAATTACGCGAATTTCAACTCACTCGACTGCCTCGTGAAGTTCTTTAAGCTCATCTGAGGGTTCTTCACCAAAGTAAAGCTTCGAAACAAGCTTGCTCCAATGTGATTTGCGAGATCGTGATAACTCTGTATCTAGGCGCTGGCGTTTACGCGGTCGCTGATCGTCCGGGAATTCATCTTGAGTGCCATTCAGGAGCACTTCTCCAAATTTCTGCGCCAAGTCCTCATTTTCAAATGTCTGAAGGCTAACGCCGGTTGGCTTTGGAGAAGAGATAGTCTGAAGAGAGTCACTGACCCCATCTTTTTCCATACCGCAGAGCAATATCGCGCGCTGATCAAGGTGTTAGCTGACCGATTAGCTGCGATGGTGTGATACAAACCTGGAGATCCTTGTCTAGAGCTTCAAACTGAGAAGTGTCCTGGGCCAAAAGACACAAAGGCACTGCAACAAGCTCCTGGAATAGAAGTCTCTTTTCGGAGAGAACACCAGAGACCGTTTCCTCCCGACTTGACCAAAGTGCTTGCAGAAGGACATGAGAAAGTTTCAATTGAACAGCCCAGGTAGGGCCGAATCGATAAATGTTATTGGTAATGTCCCCGAGCACATCATAGAGCACGGTGACAGCTCTGGTGTCCTGTCGCCGATTCGAAAGGAGATTGTCCAAGGTACTGAGAAAAAGAAGCCAGATCCGTTGGTCGTAATCTTTGGGCGACTGCTTGAGCAAAGACGAATGAGATAGAGCCCCACAGAGCCGACGGAGACGATCGATGATCCAATCTGAAATGATACTACGACTTGGTGCGATAGCGAAAGCGCTGCTAACGGAGCACAAGTAACGTGAGGCGGTAGCCAGCAATGACAAAGCAATGATGCAGGATTGGTGCAAACTGTTGATCTCGACCTGACAATGCCGAGGAAGTGCAACCAGCTGTTGATCATTCGGAAGTAGGCGCAGAATGCTGCTTGGCGGTGGTAGAGTTACTGCCCTTCGGTTGACTTTGTAAGGAGTATTTTGCATCGACTCTTCCATCTCATCAATTACAACTGCGTGATCTGTTAGCTATGGCGGCAACGAGAAGGCCAGAAAGAAGCGAACCATCGATTGTTGCCTGATAAAACCCAAGCAGGAGGACGCACTCTGGCCAAAGGTCCTGAAGATTATCATCCGAATCCTTGAACGGCCGCGAAAGTGCACAGAGCATGGAGGCAAGCAACGTGATCAAATCTGTTTGCAATGCCTCCAAAGACGGACAAGCAAGAAGGGAAAAAAGCTTGGGAATAAGCCATGCAACAAGCGGTAGATGGAAGATGAGATTCTCTGCGCTCGGATCTTGGTAGAATAAGAGATTTGGATTGCGTTCGAGTGAAATGCGTATAACGGAGATGCTATCTCGGGCCTGGGACAACAGTACGCTTTGACCAAGAGGCTCACGTTCTTTGAGCAGGGCATTCAGGCCGGCCTCGACGACCACCGAGATGAGCTGCAGGTTGAGTTTGACACCTGTTTCTCCCGCAGATGGATCTGTCAGAAACTCTTGCAGTAGCATGCCATAAAGCGCATTGTTCTGCGGTTCCTGTTGCTCGTTGGCTCTAGAATGGTTGTTGACAATCTGAGCGGCAATCGTCGACGGTGGAATTTCATCGCTGCAGGCTGCAGGGCCAGCGACGGCTGCCTGGCGGCTCAGGTCGATTCTCCTTCGTGCCATGGCGACAGACTGTCAAGTCCTGGTGTCGAGCATGATGTGTGGCGCGTGAGGATGGAGTTTGTCGACTAAGTTTCAAGAGAAGAAAGAGAGGTCGTCAGCGCGTCGCTCGCGCTATCACGGGAAGATAAGATAAGCAGCGACGGGACCACGAAGTGCCAGTGCGCAAGTGCCAAGCCACAGGCGGAACCCGGGATCTCCATTGCAGCACAGTGCTCATCCAACGGGGCTCGCAGGCTCGCTCACACCACGTCCGCCGCGCAGAAACCCAGGACCTCTGAATCCAAGCCCAGTCCGCGTCCCATCAACCATGGCAGGATTCCAGTCGAAAAAGTTCCGTGGATCTGCAGGCGAAAATGTACTTGCGGCCAAGTACCGCGTTTTGATGCAAAAGCACCCGTTCCTGCTCTTCGGGTTTCCCTTTCTCGCGACGATGGTCGCCGGCAGCTTCTTCCTTACCCCAGCGACGGCACTGCGGTACGAACGACACGATCGTAAAGTTCGAACAATGAGCAAGGAAGAGGAGCTTGGGCTTGGACAAGACCGGAGGAGGATTGATATGAAGGAGGAATATTACGTCAGTTTTGCGCTCGGAATTGCAGCATAGTCAACTCGAATGCTGACCATGGCTCATCCACAGAGACTTGCTGCCAAAGACCTGGACGACTGGGAGCAAAAGCGTGTCAAGAGACTTCCAGGCGAACACGACGGAATTCTTTGAGACGAACAATCATTCAAGCTCTATTTGTTACAGCATGCTATGGAGTATGGCCATCTCCTGGGTACTTCCATCTCAACAGGCGCTCATTTTGGAAAGCCAATAAGGAAAGGGTCGGGTATCTATGTCGGTCGTCGAAGTCAGTAGCTAGGCTTGTCGCTGGGCATGCTGCTGGACACGCTGCTGGGCCTGTTTTCCTTGTTCTTAGGATCCAGCGGCAGGATTTCAGTCTTTAAGACGCGGGTGCCCTTGTGCTTGGGCTCGGGGGCTAGGACAGGTTAGCATAATCATCATCGGGGTCTCAAAGGCTCAACGGCTGACCCTTTGTGTTTTGCTGGACGTAGAACTTGCGCAGCAGCATAATGGCTTCCTCGCGATAGATGCCGCCGTAGACGGGATACGGCTTGTCCACGCTTGGACTGTAGGGCGGTCAGCTCGACACGTGGGAAAGCAAGGGGGAGCGGAAGACATGCTGGTCGTGGATGTTCAGGACGCCTCCGGTGCCGCCGAATCTGTCGTTCCAGCAGCCGAAGTAGACGGCGCGGATGCTGAACTGCCTCAGGGCCGAGGCGCACATGACGCACGGCTCAACGGTGACATAGAGATCGGTCTGGTGCAAGACGGACGGAGGGTAGCGGGCCAGGATCTGAGAGATTGCGACAAATTCCGCGTGTCGTGTACCGTTCAGGGAACGGTTTGTGTCGTTCATCCCGCGGCCAATGATGGTGCCCTCGTGCACGAAGACACAGCCGACGGGCGTTTCGTCAGTGGACAGGGCCAGCTCGGCCATGCGTAGCGCTTCGCGCATGAAGCGCTGGTGGTGGGCGTCCACTGCCATGGCGGGCTAACGGTGCAGACGGGCTGGGCTTGGGGGAGTTGACGACAAGACGGGTCCCCGATGGCAGCCGGCGGCAAAAGGTTCCGGCACGGCCCCTAATGGAGTGCAGATGCAGATTGTATGTGCAGACGAAAGCAGAGGCAACCGACGGCGGCGACGTGGACGATGGAGTGGTGGAGAGTGTCGATGTCTGCATGGCGCCTGGCGTCCCCGAGCAGGCCTTCCCCGTCCAGCAGGTGGTGACTGCTCTGTATGCGCAGAGAGAGGTTCCTAATGATTCTCCTAATGATTCTGCCCTCACCTCACTGGCATGGGCCATGCGATGGCACATCATTTCCTCCATGTCCGTCCTGAGGCTGGGATTGCTGCGCTCTGCACCCAGGGCCGCTTCTGCTCTGCTGCGCCTGCCTGCCTGCCTGTCTGCTGCACCTGGCTCCTCCAGTCCTCTCTCCTCCTCCTCCATCATACCTTACCTGTACATGTACGCCTAACTCTCTGCTCCCCCGACCCCCTTCTCGACCGTGCAAACTGACGGGCACGACTGGCTTCCCCTGTCGCCATCACCCCCGCGCGACCGTCTGTACCACCCTCTGCCTGC
>JAIFKG010001772.1:0-14147 GCA_020351975.1 Phyllosticta ampelicida
TTCCGAATTCGGCCTCGCTCATCACCTCTTTGTCCCTCCTCCCCGCAATGCCAGGCCTTCTTCACTTCCCCATCTCCAAGAGGGATCCCTCCCTCTCGCCTCCGCCCTACGAGACGGATGCCCACGACGCCGGCACCATTCTCGCAAAGGTCATCAAGCGCGCCAACTCCCCAAAGCCCGCCGAGCGCACCAGCATGGAAGCTTTCAAGCGCCACAGCGGCTTCGGCGGCTGGCACCACAAGTCCGAGAGGAAGAGCGCCACCAAGCTTGAGTCCCCTAAGCCCGCCAAGATGGACCTTGTCGTCGAGTCTCCCCCGCTTGTCCTGTACGGCAATCCCAGCAACTCGAGCGGGGCCCTCTTTTCCAGCCAGGTAAAAGTCGACGTCACCGAGCCCGACGTCGTCTTTGAAAAGTTCGAGGTCAAGCTGCTGGCCGTCACCACGACCAAGGAGCCGGTCCACAAGGCATGCCCGCAGTGCACGACTCAGACGACCGAACTCAAAAAGTGGAATTTTCTCGAAGGTCCTCTGCTGCTCAGGCGGGGAGACCACCTTTTTCCCTTGAGCTACCTCTTCCCGGGACATCTTCCTGCTTCGACCAGGAGCCCTCTGGTCACCCTCGATTACCAATTGGCTGCCGAGGCCGTCACGTCGACCGGTGAAGTCATCAACTTTGACCGCAGCCTGGTCCTCAAGCGCGCCATCCTCCCGGGACTCAACAAGAACAGCGTCCGGATCTTTCCTCCCACCAACCTCAGCGCAGCCGTCACGCTCCCAAACGTCATGCACCCCATCGGCGACTTTACCGTGGAGATGCGCATGACTGGCTTGGTCGAAGAAAAGCGCGACAAGTCCACGACCAGGTGGAAGCTCAGAAAGCTCAACTGGCGCATCGAGGAGCACAGCAAGTTTGTCTCGCCAGCCTGCCCTAAGCACGCCGCCAAGGTCGGCGGCGACGGCAAGGGCATCGTGCACGAAGACACGCGCGTCATTGGCTCCGACGACGTCAAGCACGGCTGGAAGACGGACATTCAGGCCGACAGCATCGAGCTCGAGTTCCACGCAAACGTCAACCCCGCGTCAAAACCGGTCTGCGACGTGCATGCCGAGAATGGGCTCGAAGTCAAGCACAACCTCGTCGTCGAAATGGTCGTTGCAGAAGAGTGGGCCCCAGACAACAAGCCCTCGCAAATCACCCCCACTGGCGCCGCTCGCGTCCTCCGCACCCAGTTCAACATCGTCTTGACGGAACGCGGAGGACTGGGCATCTCGTGGGACGAGGAGCAACCTCCGACCTACGACGACATTCCGCCCTCGCCGCCCACATACTCGGGCGAGCTGGCCCCGTGGAGCTTGGACGACGTTGAGCGCCTGTCGCTCAACAGCTCTTGAGGATTCCCCTGACGATTTACGAACTTCTCTAAACACTTGGATGCGGAGGATATACCCAAGCGGGCCATGGACAGAACCTCTTTCTACAGAGTGGCCTTGGATTATTGATTCTACACGGCGTTGTTGGCCCAAAAAAGTTTTTTCTTTCTTTTTGGACGGTCTGCGTAAAAGGGCGGAAAATGAGGGTAATCGCTACTCGATAGAACTTGATACCATAGACGTGGGCTTGAAGAGGACCACCTCGCCCTCGCGTTGTTGCACTCAGGGACCATAATGCAGGATTTCAACAAAAGAGGCTGCCAACTGCATTCAATTCACCGGTGACTTTTCTGACGTGTTTGCCACGCCCAATGCCACCATCAACGCGCAATCGACGGTGTCGATTCGAAATGCCTTTATTCGTTGACCGCTCCTCTCGCTCCCGGAAGGCAGCCCGCGTTGCAACAGAAGGGATTGGCCGGCTGGCCGACCCCTGTAGCTGCAAGACTGACGTCAAAGTTATCCTGGTGCAGGGCTGGCCCTCGCGTGCCCGAGAAGTACCTGACTTGTCCTCGATTGCGTCGGCCTTTTCCGAGCGCAACAACTGGTGACTGCTTGCGGATGCAGATCCGATATCGGAGAGGCGACGGACCGTGGCTCAGCGATGGTACTGGTGTCGGCCGAGGGCGAAGATGGCCGTGAGTGAGGTCAACGAGGCTCGGATGCCCGCCGAGAGATTTGCGTGTCCCGCTGCGGACTTCGATCGCGCCTTGGCAGTTGAATGTCCGCTCCGCTGCGGAACCAGGCGTTTTTCCGCTCCGGCGGTCGACTCGCAGTTCCATGGTCGCGGGCGGCAGAAAGTCCAGCTCGGCTCATTGCCAACAAACACCCTTTACACAATCCACATCCGCAATGCTGTGCGCAAGTAAGTTACGCCGCAATGACACGCTGTAGCTCAAGCTGACTCTGCAGTCTCCGGTGAAGCGCCGCAGGTGCCCGTCGCGTCCAAGAAAAGCGGTAAGTTGCAAGCTCCGACGCGCGACAATGGCTCACGCGGCGCAGGCAATGTCTTTGAGAAGCGCCTGATCGAGGCATACATTGGTGAACACGGCACCGACCCGGTCAATGGCGATGAGCTCTCCGTCGACGATCTCGTCGAGCTCAAGACGGCGCGCATCGTGCGCCCGCGCCCTCCCACCCTGACGTCCATTCCCTCTCTCCTTGCCACCTTTCAGAACGAATGGGACGCCGTTGCCCTCGAGACGTATCAGCTGAAGCAGCACTTGGCGCAGACCCGGCAGGAATTGAGCACCGCATTGTACCAGCACGATGCCGCCGTGCGCGTCATTGCCCGGTTGACCCGCGACAGGGACGAGGCGCGGGATGCTCTGTCAAAGATTACCGTCACGGCGGGCGGCCCTCCGGCTGGGGATGCCATGCAGGTGGATAGCGTGGCGCTGCCAGAGGCCATCGTGGCCAAGATTGACCAGACACAAGAAAGGTGTGTGTTGACAAAGTACACCTGAGAACAAATCTAACTTGAGCAGACTGTCGGGCTCGAGGAGAAAACGCGCCATTCCGGAAGGCTGGGCGACCGCCGAGACAATTGCTGCCTTTGACACCACCCACAAGACCGATCCCTCGTACCCTGGCGGCAAGACGTTGGCTCTCGAC
Source organism: Phyllosticta ampelicida (assembly GCA_020351975.1). Classification (NCBI taxonomy): domain Eukaryota; kingdom Fungi; phylum Ascomycota; class Dothideomycetes; order Botryosphaeriales; family Phyllostictaceae; genus Phyllosticta; species Phyllosticta ampelicida. The sequence goes on from JAIFKG010001772.1 coordinate 3,045, forward strand.
AAGAGCGGAGACCTCGCGCTTCTTGGTGGCGCCGATGGCGTGGCTGGAGTGTACTCGATATCTCAAACACAAGCAGTGCAGGCCCTCAAGGCTGGCGGTCAGATCACAGACGGTGTCTGGTACGAGAACAAACCCGTCGTGGCCACGTCCACTGGCGCTGTCAAGATATTTGAGGATGGTGCAGAGGTTGCACAGTTTGCATCGCACGCAGGCGCCGTCACGTCCCTGTCGCTGCATCCTTGTGGAGGCATTCTGGCGTCGACGGGCATTGACAAAAGCTACGTTCTCTATGATCTTGAGACCAACAAGGTTCTCACTCAGATTTACACTGATGCCGGTAAGTCAGTCCTATCTTATCTGCGCGGTTGCCCGTTTAACCCAGATAGAATTGTCGAGCGGCAGCTTCCACCCGGACGGTCACTTTTTCGCTGCTGGTGGACAAGACGGCGAGATCAAAGTCTTTGACACCAAGACGGGCGGCAAAATGGCCAACTTTGACGCAGGCGGGCCCGTCCAAGCCACTTGCTTTTCCGAGAACGGCACCTGGCTCGCCGCCGTTGCGCAGGGGGAGACGAACGTTCAGATCTGGGACTTGCGCAAAGCGGCACGCATCAAGACGCTTGAGATTGGCAACCCGGTGGAGAGCATCCAGTGGGACTACACGGGCCAGTTTCTCGCAACCGCGGGCGCCGGCAGCATTTCCGTCCAGCATTATGCCAAGTCGTCCAAGAGCTGGTCGGAGCCGTTCAAAAAAGCAATTGCAGGTAGAGCCGTGCGCTGGGGAGCGCAGGCCCAATCTTTGATCGCGTTGACGACGGAGGGTGCGTTGAGCGTTCTGGGCTCGGGTTGAAGGTGCAGGTCACGGGATAGTAGGGCAGATGCATCGATGTGGTACGGGATCCATGATTGTTTCAGCGGACAATCATTTGGAGTTGAGCAGACGCACGGCCAGACAAAGCGGGTACATTAGGATGTTTTGGGATTCAGACGCAGAGGCAGAGCTAGCCGACGACGCAAGGTCGGGTGCAATACTGGTTGGTCCAAAGCACCCAGAATCCGGGGGGGCAGGGCGGACGTCGTATCCTGGCGCCAACCAACGCAGAGCCGTGGTTGAAAACAAAAAGCTGGAATCAAAAACTTGTTGTTACTTTGGACCCTCTACTGAGTATCGAACGCTGCTGATTTTTTAATCGTTGCCGTGCCGCCATCTTCGTGACCGCTTCCTCGTTTTCTTAGTTCATCAACCCGCCACCACGACGCCCTTGTCCGGCCGTATTGGCGCTGCCGGCGACTCGAACCTCACCTCCGCTCCCTAACCTCTCTCTCTCTCTCTCTCTCTCTCTGTGCCACCAGGCCTCTGACTTTCCGGCCATGTACAACCCCCAACGGTGCAGTTATCACCATCACCATCGTCGCTCCCCAAAGGTACGCACCAGCGCTCCGTGCTGCGCCTTCACGGGCTCCACGGGCTAGTCCCGGAAGCCGCTACAGTCGCCTGAGCTTTGCAGCATGCGCTGACGGCGTGACCGACAGAGAACGCACTCGGAAATGGAACGTAATCACCTTCAAACCACGGACGCTTCAACCTCTCGACACTCGACCTACCGAACCTCCTCGCCGCTGCCCGACAACCCTCAGACAAACCACCAACGTCAACAATCCCCACAACAACCACAGCTCCGCCCACACCCGCAAACCTCTGGGCTCCACCTGCCTCCCATCCACAACCGCTTCGCCGGCGACGGCTTGGACTACAGACGACCCATTATGACGACCGCCGTGACCGCGTCGAGTTCGGCGGCAAACTTCATCGACCTCACTTCCGACGACGACGACTCTGGCACCCGCGCCATACCTCTGGCTTCGACCCGCGCCTCGCGCCCGCCACGCTTTCCGAGGGAGATAATAGACTTGTGTGACGACGACTCGCCGCCAGGACGAAGCAGCAACGGCCCTGCACGTGGCCCTCCCTCGAGCCCTGAGCTTGAAGTCATATCCACCCGCCAGGTAGTGCCGACGGGGTTATCAGACCAGATGAGGAGGACATTGGAGGGCGCTGCTCGCGGTGCGCGCAGCGGCGTGAATGGAGGGCACCCGCGATTCCTTCAACCAGAGCAAAACCACACGAATCGACGGGCGGCAGAGCGCATCCTCAGCGAGCGGGCATCGGTGCAAGGATCACGACGGGTGCGCCCCACCACACCTCGAACACGGGTGCCGCGAGGCAGCAACACAGCGGGCAATCGTGCCGATCTGACTTACCTGCGGCAAGCAATGGGCGGCGTTGGCGACCCGGAAGAAGTGCTCGGCTTTGGCAACCTGCCGCGCCTCATGCCCGGTCTCCTCAACTACGAGATGACAGGATTCGACCTGGGCGGCGAGCGTGAGGCATCTCCGCCGACGTACAAGGCGCCTGAGCCTGCGGGACCCGGGTTTACGCGCTCACCAGAGGATAATGAGGTCCTCGTATGTCCGAATTGCGACGTGGAGCTCTGTGATGGCGACGAAGGCAGCAGGAAACGCCAGGTCTGGATCATCAAAGCATGCGGTCACGTAAGTACGATTCGTCTGTCGTTGACGCTTCTAACGAGAGCAGGCATATTGCGGCGAATGCACCTTTTATCGCAGCTCGTCCAAGCGCAAAGGCAAAGACCCGGCTGGCCTGGCACCGGCGTTCAAAGAATGTGTCGTCGAGGGCTGCCAGAAGAGATGCAAGAATCCATCGGCCATGATACAACTGTTTCTGTAACCACGGAGGTCGGTCGCCTGTTGTCCGTCGAATCGTCGACAAGTTCTTTCGCCTCACGACTCATGGCTTTCTTTTCGACTTTGGCCTTTGCACTTGTCAATGTCACACGGGATTACAGGGATAGGGAATAGACACTGGATACCTGGCCTCCAATTCATTTCCCCTCTAGTTGCGGTTCTGGCGGGCAGCGCGTTTACTAGTATGCATGCATCTACCCTGGCGTTTTTTCTCCTCTTTTTCCTACCCTTTGACAAACCCCCACCCCATTTTGCTTCTTTGTTCTCCTTCACGCTAAACATATTTTCTCTCGGCTGGCTAGGGCAAGAATGGCCTAGTAGCAAAATGACAACAGCAAACCTGCAGGCACGCTTGCTGTTCTGTGGATCGTCTGCATTGGGCCTCAACTTCAAATGGAGTGGTGTTTTGGGTTTGCTGGAGTTGATTGAGTATCTTGTAAATGTGGCAATATGTATATTGGATTGCACACCCATGCACATGGGATCGATGGCTGTCGTCGCTTGCAAAGGTTGGTTTTGATCCTTGCTTTGGACTGCGAGCAATTGGAGGGTGGGCATATAAGGAGATATTAGTGTTCGTTTGTTTTTCATCAGAATATGCGAAAGGTCAGGGCTGTTCAAATACCACATGCCACTGAGCTCCTTCGCTTTGGGAATGCGTGGCGATTCTGTTGTCTACGAAGCTTTTGAGCGAATTGCCTCGACTGCGGGACAACGCCGGCCGCAGCGCCGGGAAGCGGGGAGGCGGGATCGGGATGGTCCGCAACTCAGGCTAGTCAAAGTTCCATGCCCTTCCCTGATCTACCACGACAACCAAACATTCCCCAAAGCCAGCGCTGTCGACCGTATCCAGCTGGCGAGTTTCGCATCCGACAACTCATCACCTGCCGTCATTCGTCCGTCTCGCGTCTTGGACCACCCACCAGCGTCTTTGACCGTCTTGTCTAGCGGTCGTTTGGCCGCCGCGTCGATATAAGGAAAGGAAAGGAAAGGAAAGGAAAAGATAACAAAAGAAAGCAGACAAAACGGGTGGGATCCGAGAAGAGGACGGAAGCCACTAGCGCTGCGGTCTTCCCAACAAATCACATTGTTGGTCCATCGGACGCGTTGGGGCTCGCTTGCCTGGTACTTTCTGCTGCGAGTGCGACGACGGGGTTTCCTGCGACTGCGACCACAACTACGACGGCGACGACGAAGTTTACGATTCGATTCGGCACGGTTGGAAATTGAGAAGACATAGTTGAGGCTGTTGCGGAAGCATTGGTGCGATCGAGAGGTGAAAAGAGTCGGGTCGAGTGTTGAAGATCTGAAGCTGGCGGGAGCGCACACTGGTAGAGATTTACACCAGACCAGGAGAAGGGGTGGAGAAGGAGCCTGCCGACAGCATCAACTCAAACAAGACGCGATCTCAGCGAAACTACCACCACCATGTCCTCCCCCGCTAAAAGCAAAAATGCCACGAAACCCGCTGCGTCCTCGTCCCCCAAACAAACCTACCTCCTCGCCTACAACGCCATCTCGGCCGTGCTATGGGCGCTGCTGCTGATTCGGCTGGTAATCCTGCTACCGCTCTTCGGGCCCACGCATCTCTTTGGCGGCACCGACACCTTCGTGCGCGACATTCAGTCGCTCGCGCTCCTCGAGCCGCTGCACTCGCTCCTCGGCGTCGTCCGCGCCCCGCTGCTCACCACCTTGATGCAGGTGTCGTCGCGCCTGCTCCTCGTCTGGGGCGTCGCCTGGCTCTTCCCGGACGCCGTGACGAGCGGTGGGTCCGACGGCGCATGGGCCTGGGCCGGCATGCTGCTCGCCTGGAGCGTCACCGAGGTCGTCCGGTACGGGTACTTTGTCTGCGTACTGGGCCGCGGCGGCCGCGTGCCGAGTGCGCTGGTGTGGGCAAGGTACAACTTCTTCTACGCCCTGTACCCGCTGGGCATTTCGTGCGAGTGTTGGCTCGTGGCGCGCGCTGTGTGGACGGGTGTGGCCGAGGCCGAGTTGGGATCCGCCGCAAAATGGACGCTGCTGACGGTCTTGGGCATCTATGTCCCTGGTGAGTTTTTTCTCTCTGTTTCTCTTGAGGGCTTGATGTTTGAGAGAGATTGAGACTGATGCGTGTGTCGTGGTAGGATCGTACATTCTCTACACGCACATGATTGCCCAGCGCCGACGCGTCATGCGTGGCAAGCAGCGTGCAGAGTAGTAGATAAGGCGAGGAGGAACGGCTTTTCAAACGTGGCATTGCCGACGACAAGGCGTGGATTGAGGATTTTGTGCATGCATCGCGGGTACTACATGGACTGGCGTCGGAACAAGAGACGGGTAAAAAGCGAGAAGAAGACAAGGAAGGTGAGCAACTTTCGAATCGACAGATGAATCCAGCGGACCCATCTTCAGCGGTTACAATGGGCAATGGAAATACATCGACTTCCAAAATGCCAAAGATTACGCCTCACACCGTGATTTGGTTGCTTCTTTATCCAAGCCGCAGGCCTGCGCCAAAATCCCTTCCAACGTCCCCCAAAAGTACATTGACTTTACGAGACCAGCAGATGACCGTGTCCACGTAGCGCGCAGTCTTCGAATTCTTCTATTCACCACATCCCGACTGTGCAACAAAGTATGTGATGCGACCTCATCACCAGGTCGTGCTGTCGCGAGCAACTCGAGTTACTTTGTATTCTATCGCCGCCTCTTCGGGTCTCTTTATCGTTTGTTTGCTGCGCTTCTCCACAACATCGACATCCATTTTAGTCTCCTCGGTGCCTCTCCGGTGGCTCTTTGTCTAAGCGACAGCAGCGGCCTTGCCCCTAGCGCTTGTCTAAGTACGAACCCAACACTCTGAAGCCGCCGGAACCCCGCAAAAAAGTTTCGCTGATCCGGCGAGTCTCGCATCGGGTGTTTGGTTTCTACAATGCCCGGGTCGATGACTGTGTTGACCAAAAAAGCTGTCGGAGTCATAGTCGCGCTGCGGTGGTAGTTTGACTAGGCGGCGAGTTGATCTGTGGTCCGGGGTCGTGGTTGTGGTCGAATGTCGGCACTTGCTGTCAGTTGCACGGGTTGTTGCCACTGAGGGATGGCTAGTCTGATGTATTACTCGCCCTTCAAACGAGGCCGGCCCGCCGCAGTCAAGTTGATTTGTCTACTGGGAGCGCCCGAGTCCCTTGCGGTCTTACGACCCTTTGACGGTCGACTTTGACAGCTGCCACGAAAAGACCAGAATCACTTTTGATACCGCGGCAAAATCCTGGCGCTGGCTCTGATTCGGAATCGAAGGCTCAGTGATCCTACAAGGCGTCCATCTGGGCGAGCTGCGCCATTCGACTTCTCTTTTGACCATCGCGAAGGAAACACCAACCATAGTCGACTGTCGGCCCCCGTCAGAACCAGAATCCGCTGCGGCTGCGCCGTTGGAGGCTACCCGCCGTCAAAACTAGAATGAAAGCTCACATCACTCCCCAACAGCCGGTGACGAGTGATTTGACGCGCCCTCGTCTGAAATAAAAGGCTTGTTGTCAGCAGACCTCAGACGGCATCAAGCTCACTCATCACTCTACTACCTACTGATCAGCTATTTAAGCGACTCTAGCGACAATCTCAACTCACGATACTCCGAGCCTCTACTTCGATAGCCTCTCGATCCAGACCACATCAACCATCAACAACTAACTTCAATCAAAATGAAGAGCCTCACCTTTTCCACCATGACCCGCCTGGCCGCTGCCAGTCCTCTTTCGACCTTCCAGACCCTGTCGATGCCGGTCAATGGTCCCAAGGTTCCAGCCGTCCATGGACTCCCCACTTGCCAAGGCCCGCCGATGCCGACGCTTTATCCAAAAACTTCGGCCATCAACGGCCTTCCCATGCCCACCCTCTACCCCTTGAGCAACGGCAGCAAGATCCCGGAGGCGATGGAAGACTTCAACCACGACGCCCTCGTCAGCGCCTATCCAAGCATGGCCAACTTCCCCGACTACGTCCCCATGGCCAACGGCTCGGTTGTATCACCCACTCATGCCGCTCAGTGGGACTGGGACTTGAGCGACTTTGTTCCCGTCTACAACGGCTCGGTGGTATCGCTGCCAACGCCCACGATCCCGTTCCCAATCAACATCGATGCCGTTCCAACTGCCTTTGTCACTGCCTTTCCAAGATACAACGTCACCGGCGACAAGCAGGTCCACATCGACCCACCTAACATCGTGTCCTACCCCGAAAAGAATGAGTACATCGTGCAAGTCAGGGGTCACGTCGATGAGACGTTAGAGTTGATCGAGGACTTTCAAAACAACCTGCCATTCCTCCTCCCACCGGTCACCAAAACCAACTCGGCAGCCTCCTGTCCACCTGGTCCCCAGGCCACCAAGTACTGCCACCCGGAGCATTGCCACAACGGTCACTGCCACGAGAAGCACTGCCACCAGAAACAGGAGATTGATGACCTGCAAACGGTTGATCCGAACTGGGTTTGGAGCGACACCTCGACCGATGGGCCCAACGACGTGGACGTGAACCCCTGCTCGCAGGCGCTCCAGCGCGCCCACCGCGAGCAGGTCGGCGACGCCATGGCGCGCCTCCATCCCAATGCCACGCAGCCCAGCATCAACCGTAGGCACCTTCTCCCCGGCTCGAACAGGCAGAACACAAAGCACCAATCTGGCTCCAACCTCTCCCACATGCCCTCCGCGACCTCCCGCACCGCCCACCGCCTCCCCGCGGAAGAATGACATGTTGAGTTATCACGCCCACAGCACGCGCATCAACGAGGCCAACTTTGACAGCGCCGCTGCCGCTACTCTTGCCATCCTCTAGCGGACGACTCCTTCTGCGCGCTCGACCGTCTTGACCCATGCAGCCCTGCGCAGTTGGCACGAGTGGATGGGGGGTTTTTGATCGAAAATTTTTCCTCTCCTTTCCTTTCCCTTCCTTTCCCTTTCCTTCCCCCTCCCCCTTTTGTTTGTTTTGTTCTGTTTCGGTTTTCTTTTTTTTTTTTTTTTTTTGGTTATTGACCTTTTTTTCCTTTTCGTTTTGTCGTGCTTGTTTCGTTGGACGTTCGGATAGATGAAGCAAAACTGGCTCGGGGCTGCTGCATCTTTCCTGTCGGGCCACGAGTAGCTGCAGGAGTCGCTCAAACAACTTGAAACATGAATTCAACGGGAGGCCAACTTGCAAAAGTGAATCGCATGTCGATGGTGCGTCCGACGTCGGTCTTCATCGGCGGACTCGCCGGCCGGCCTCATCGTCCAAGGTCCCGCCGTCTTTCTGCCTTCGGGTGGAGCGCGTGTCCACCGCTTGTTGGTGGCTTTTGACCCGCCGCTGTGGCTGGGCGGTTATTTGGAGCGTCTTTACTGCGGCCGGTCTAGCCTTTGCAAGACTTAAAGATGAGCAGCGTAGATTTGTGTCGAAGATACCTTTACATCCTGACCCACTATTGCTCAGCCACGAACCCCAATGTTTCCATGCCTTGCACATCACCGTCGACGAGGCACCAGCAAAGATCCTTGCCAATTCCCGATGGTACAGCTTTTGAACAGAGACGGCGGTATAAGCAAAAGAGTCTCCAATCAGTAAGAAGAAACCCTGCTGCCAGGTCGGGGCAAAGACTATCTGTCCTTATTGATGTAATTGAGTTTGTAAAATCGTCACCCCGCGTATTGGGCAAGCAAGCAGACCAGATGAACGCCGTACGATGCAACCCCGAGAAAGCCCCCAGCTCTCCCCTCGCATAAGTTGGGTATCTTTCCCCCAACCAGACTCGGCTCGGTCAAAGCAGATAAGCAATCAGTCCTTCTTGTCCCTAGTTAGCCTCTGACTCTCCTCGTGGCCTGATTGCCCTGCTCCATTTGGTGAGTCGAGCTCATCCTCGGACCATTTGTCATCATCACCGACTGCGAAAATCGTGTCTCCGTCGAGGTTCTCGCGGGTCAGGGACGAAGGTCTTTGAGGCTTTGGCGCCGGTAGAGGCGATTCGGAGCGATCGATGGGCATGGTCCGCGGCGCAGGGTCGTAGGCATGAGGGACATCTGGTCCAAAATCTTCCTCATCCAAAGACTCTCTGAGAGAGGCGATCTCAAAGCCTTCGTCATCTTGCGCAATCTACGAGAGATTAGTTTGCAGTCTGCATTCGTTTCTTGCCACTCACCTCATCACTCATGGCGAAGCGTCGGTTGTTGGCGGTCGGGCGCCACATGTAAGCGACAAAACAAACATCGACCATGTACACCAAGTTCAACCATCCATCCAAGACGAACCACCGCGTCTGCCAGTGAGTTGGCGCAAAGTCTGGGTCGCTCGCCCCGGCAAAAGCAAACGAGTTGAAGAAAAAGAAGCCAAAAATGACCAGGATGCTTGCCAGAATGCACCACCAGAGCTTCTTGTACATTAGGGCCTTGACATGCTGCTTGCGATCTGCAAGGTCCTTCATCGTCAGGTTGAGCGAATTGAGCGTCCAAATGTAAAAGGCGGTCAGTGTGGCGGAGAGCGGCAGAATGACAAGTAGTACAAGGGGGCCTGCGTCATCAGGTCGGATTGTCAGGGATGCAATGGCATAGATGACACCGAAAATGAAGTGGCCGACAGCAAGCCAGCGAACGTAGATCATGGTCCTGCCCAAGGTAGGCTTGACGACGCCGTATCCCATGCAGACAATCAAGAGGAGGAAAAAGGAAAAGGAGTTGCGGCCTGCGTTGAGAATCGACACGATAATCATGAGCACCTTGGAACCCACATTGTTGCCGTGTCGGTTCTGGTAGTCGTAAAATCCCCACGTCATGAGCATCTCCACGACCAAGAAAATGATGATGGCGGTAATATAGTTTTGCACGGCGAGAATGTCGTGGCGATGCTGGGCATAGAGAAAGCCCCAAAAGATGCCAATGACGGCATAGACAATGGCCATGCCTCCGTAGAATGGCAGTTTGGCGATTTGAGCCGCCGGCAATTCTCCATAGGCGTTCCTAAACTCGACCACAGCGGTGTAGTCCTGGCCCTCGGTGGCAAACGTCTCGACGCAGTAATAACCAGTTTTGCGCACAGGGTAGTTGACGGCGTTGGGTTGCGTAAGGTGGATTGCTTCGGTGCGGACGAGGCTCTTGGAGTCTGCTTCGACGTTTTCGGCGAGGATGAATTCACCAGTCTGGTTGGCAGTGCAGAAACCCGCGGAGATTGTATCTTCGTTGCAAATGTATTGTCGCTGTTGGTCAGCAAGGCAGCTCAAAGGGGCAGAGCAGACCAACCTCTATGTAAGGCGAGTCGTGAGGCTTGCCCAGCAGATTCTTGTCGTGCCATTCAAAGACCAAGAGGCTCACGACCGGGTCCTCGCCCTTTTCCAGCGCAGCAGTGTCTTTTAGGAATTTGACCAGGATGAAGGGATTCACAGAGCCTCCCCACGCTTTCTTACTGTACATTCCCGAGCATTGCTGGCGGTTCTCATCGGTACCGTCCTGGTCCGGTCAGTAGAGGTCAGAGGTCGGGAGGAAAGGCTCACCAGCTGGACCTCTATGGCTGATGAACCCAGCGCAAAGGCCAGCAACATGCAGAGGATCCATCCCATCTTCAGTGGGTGCGCGGGCGTTGGAATTGCCAGATCGATAATAGTGGTGCGCAACGTTACCAGGCTGAAATTTGCGCGGTCGCGGTAACCATCAAAAGTGGTGGAAGGTGGGTGGTTGACGTCGGAGAGAGCACGTAAGCCTTAACGGGAGCTTATTGAAAGCTCTAGCTATCCGCGCTAAGCGATAGCCGCACTATTACTAAGGCTAGCTCGCGTATGTATTTGCCCCTCTATATTAATCCATTATATCCACCTCTACTGTACCTATGGAGAATATTTATTATATTCAAATCTCAAGGCAGGTTATAAGTTCTACTGATATAACAGTTTATGTTGCGGACACTCCGCGGCCGATGTTTCCCCTTGCTCGGTGATCGGCGTTTCGTTTGGCCGGTTCTTGTCTATCTAGTTAGCTACGCCATTGTAAAGAGGCCTTCTCTTTGCCACGGCTCAGAGTGAAAGGAATCGTATTCTAGTGTGAATGAGGTAAGAGGTTGTATGTTCTTGGAGAGTCAAGCCCATACGCCTCGTCTATGTAAATTGAATTTTGCTTGTGTAACCCTGTGACGCGTCTACGTGCGAGTGTGGTGTCGTTTTCTGTTATGATGTCGGCCGGAATGAGCTGGAACGGTGCTATCGCCAGGAGTCAGCGGTGCGGTTGTTCTGTTGTGCCGCGTGTCCCAATGTACTGAGGCATCGGAATGCTCACTCCCGAACATTCCCCGACACTGGGGGAATGGTAATTTTCCCAGGGGGGCGGTAATTTTCCCGCCCCCCAAACGGTATTTCCC